>MU847741.1:0-41374 GCA_032690845.1 Eleusine coracana subsp. coracana
GAGATACCGCCCCGAGTACCTCCTACTGCTAGCATGTTACATTCAATACAACATCGAACTCCATCGCGGTGAAGGACTCGCCCACCATATCATGAACCGTGCCTAGACTACCACATTTATGGGTAGACAAGGAACCATTGAAGGTAACCCACATCATTCGGGCACGCGATTCATCACACCATGGATGTAAGCACACGAAAAAGGAGATCTATAACCTAAACGAGAGTAACTTTTGTGTCCATTGTCCGTTCGGGGCATACTTTTTTTTTTCTAGAAAGCTTGCGGCGAGGCCAACACCGACAAAAATCAAAATTCAAGAGTAGAATAGTATATAATTTTTTACAAAATAAATACTTCCCTATGGTTAAGATACTACTCCGAATATCTCCTACTGCCAGCATGTTACATTCAATACAGCGTCGAACTCCATCGTGGTGGAGGACTCGCCCGCCATATAATGAACCGCGCCTAGACTACCGAGTTTATGGGTACACAAGGAACCATGGAAGGTAACCCACATCCCTTGTCTACGCGGTTCAGCGCACCATGGGTGTAAGCACACGAAAAATGAGACCTATAACCTAAAACGAGCATAACTTTTGCGTCCGTTGTCCGTTCGGGGCATTCTTTTTTTCTAGAAAGCTTGCAACAAGGCCAATACTGACAAAAAGCGAAATTCAAAGAATAGAATAGTATATAATTTTATAAAAAATAAATTCTTCCCTATGGTTGAGATACCGCCCCGAGTACCTCCTACTGCTAGCATGTTACATTCAATACAACATCGAACTCCATCGTGGTGGAGTACCCGCCCACCATATCATGAAACGCGCCTAGACTACCGCATTTATGGGTACACAAGGAACCATGGAAGGTAACCCACATCATTCAGGCACGCGATTCATCACACCGTGTGTGTAAGCACACGAAAAATGAGACCTATAACCTAAAACGAGCATAACTTTTGCATCCGTTGTCCGATCGGGGTATACTTTTTTTTCTAGAAAGCTTGCAATGAGGCCAACACTGACAAAAAGCAAAATTCAAAGAGTAGAATAGTATATAATTTTATAAAAAATAAATAGTTCCCTATGGTTGAGATATCGCCCTGAGTACCTCCTACTGCTAGCATGTCACATTCAATACAGCGTCAAACTCTATCGTGGTGGAGGACTCGCCCACTGTATCATGAACCGCGCCTAGACTACCGAGTTTATGGCTACACAAGGAACCATGGAAGGTAACCCACATGCTTCGGCCACTCGGTTCAGCACACCGTCGGTGTAAGCACACGAAAAAGGAGACCTATAACCTAAAACGAGCGTAACTTTTGTGTCCGTTGTCTGTTTGGGGCATACTTTTTTTTCTAGAAAGCTTGCGGCGAGGCCAATATCGACAAAAAGTGAAATTCAAAGAGTAGAATAGTATATAATTTTATAAAAAAAATAGTTCCCTATGGTTGAGATACCGCCCCGAGTACCTCCTACTGCTAGCATGTTACATTCAATACAACATCGAACTCCATCGCGGTGAAGGACTCGCCCACCATATCATGAACCGCGCCTAGACTACCACATTTATGGGTAGACAAGGAACCATTGAAGGTAACCCACATCATTCGGGCACGCGATTCATCACACCATGGATGTAAGCACACGAAAAAGGAGATCTATAACCTAAAACGAGAGTAACTTTTGTGTCCATTGTCCGTTCGGGGCATACTTTTTTTTTTCTAGAAAGCTTGCGGCGAGGCCAACACCGACAAAAATCAAAATTCAAAGAGTAGAATAGTATATAATTTTTTACAAAATAAATACTTCCCTATGGTTAAGATACTACTCCGAATATCTCCTACTGCCAGCATGTTACATTCAATACAGCGTCGAACTCCATCGTGGTGGAGGACTCGCCCGCCATATAATGAACCGCGCCTAGACTACCGAGTTTATGGGTACACAAGGAACCATGGAAGGTAACCCACATCCCTTGTCTACGCGGTTCAGCGCACCATGGGTGTAAGCACACGAAAAATGAGACCTATAACCTAAAACGAGCATAACTTTTGCGTCCGTTGTCCGTTCGGGGCATTCTTTTTTTCTAGAAAGCTTGCAACAAGGCCAATACTGACAAAAAGCGAAATTCAAAGAATAGAATAGTATATAATTTTATAAAAAATAAATTCTTCCCTATGGTTGAGATACCGCCCCGAGTACCTCCTACTGCTAGCATGTTACATTCAATACAACATCGAACTCCATCGTGGTGGAGTACCCGCCCACCATATCATGAAACGCGCCTAGACTACCGCATTTATGGGTACACAAGGAACCATGGAAGGTAACCCACATCATTCAGGCACGCGATTCATCACACCGTGTGTGTAAGCACACGAAAAATGAGACCTATAACCTAAAACGAGCATAACTTTTGCATCCGTTGTCCGATCGGGGTATACTTTTTTTTCTAGAAAGCTTGCAATGAGGCCAACACTGACAAAAAGCAAAATTCAAAGAGTAGAATAGTATATAATTTTATAAAAAATAAATAGTTCCCTATGGTTGAGATATCGCCCTGAGTACCTCCTACTGCTAGCATGTCACATTCAATACAGCGTCAAACTCTATCGTGGTGGAGGACTCGCCCACTGTATCATGAACCGCGCCTAGACTACCGAGTTTATGGCTACACAAGGAACCATGGAAGGTAAACCACATGCTTCGGCCACTCGGTTCAGCACACCGTCGGTGTAAGCACACGAAAAAGGAGACCTATAACCTAAAACGAGCGTAACTTTTGTGTCCGTTTTCTGTTTGGGGCATACTTTTTTTTCTAGAAAGCTTGCGGCGAGGCCAATATCGACAAAAAGTGAAATTCAAAGAGTAGAATAGTATATAATTTTATAAAAAAAAATAGTTCCCTATGGTTGAGATACCGCCCCGAGTACCTCCTACTGCTAGCATGTTACATTCAATACAACATCGAACTCCATCGCGGTGAAGGACTCGCCCACCATATCATGAACCGCGCCTAGACTACCACATTTATGGGTAGACAAGGAACCATTGAAGGTAACCCACATCATTCGGGCACGCGATTCATCACACCATGGATGTAAGCACACGAAAAAGGAGATCTATAACCTAAAACGAGAGTAACTTTTGTGTCCATTGTCCGTTCGGGGCATACTTTTTTTTTTCTAGAAAGCTTGCGGCAAGGCCAACACCGACAAAAATCAAAATTCAAAGAGTAGAATAGTATATAATTTTTTACAAAATAAATACTTCCCTATGGTTAAGATACTACCCCGAATACCTCCTACTGCCAGCATGTTACATTCAATACAGCGTCGAACTCCATCGTGGTGGAAGACTCGCCCGCCATATAATGAACCGCGCCTAGACTACCGAGTTTATGGGTACACAAGGAACCATGGAAGGTAACCCACATCCCTTGTCTACGCGGTTCAGCGCACCATGGGTGTAAGC
Source organism: Eleusine coracana subsp. coracana (assembly GCA_032690845.1). NCBI lineage: Eukaryota > Viridiplantae > Streptophyta > Magnoliopsida > Poales > Poaceae > Eleusine > Eleusine coracana. The sequence continues at coordinate 3,486 of MU847741.1, forward strand.
ATATGAATAAGGAGACCTATAACCTAAAACGAGCATAACTTTTGCGTCCGTTGTCCGTTCGAGGCATTCTTTTTTTCTAGAAAGCTTGCAACAAGGCCAATACTGACAAAAAGAAAAATTCAAAGAATAGAATAGTATATAATTTTATAAAAAATAAATTCTTCCCTATGGTTGAGCTACCGCCCCGAGTACCTCCTACTGCTAGCATGTTACATTCAATACAACATCGAACTCCATCGTGGTGGAGGACTCGCCCAGCCATATCATGAAACGCGCCTAGACTACCGAGTTTATGGGTACACAAGGAACCATGGAAGGTAACCCACATCCCTTGTCTACATGGTTCAGCACACCATGGGTGTAAGCACACGAAAAATGAGACCTATAACCTAAAACGAGCATAACTTTTGCATCCGTTGTCCGATCGGGGTATACTTTTTTTATCTAGAAAGCTTGCGATGAGGCCAACACTCACAAAAAGCAAAATTCAAAGAGTAGAATAGTATATAATTTTATAAAAAATAAATAGTTCCCTATGGTTGAGATATCGCCCTGAGTACCTCCTACTGCTAGCATGTCACATTCAATACAGCGTCAAACTCTATCGTGGTGGAGGACTCGCCCATTGTATCATGAACCGCGCCTAGACTACCGAGTTTATGGCTACACAAGGAACCATGGAAGGTAACCCACATGCTTCGGCCACTCGGTTCAGCACACCGTCAGTGTAAGCACACGAAAAAGGAGACCTATAACCTAAAACGAGGGTAACTTTTGTGTCCGTTGTCTGTTCGGGACATACTTTTTTTTCTAGAAAGCTTGCGGCGAGGCCAATATCAACAAAAAGTGAAATTCAAAGAGTAGAATAGTATATAATTTTATAAAAAAAAATAGTTCCCTATGGTTGAGATACCGCCCCGAGTACCTCCTACTGCTAGCATGTTACATTCAAAACAACATCGAACTCCATCGCGGTGAAGGACTTGCTCACCATATCATGAACCGTGCCTAGACTACCACATTTATGGGTAGACAAGGAACCATTGAAGGTAACCCACATCATTCGGGCACGCGATTCATCACACCATGGATGTAAGCACACGAAAAAGGAGATCTATAACCTAAAACGAGAGTAACTTTTGTGTCCATTGTCCGTTCGGGGCATACTTTTTTTTTCTAGAAAGCTTGCGGCAAGGCCAACACCGACCAAAATCAAAATTCAAAGAGTAGAATAGTATATAATTTTTTACAAAATAAATACTTCCCTATGGTTAAGATACTACCCCGAATACCTCCTACTGCCAGCATGTTACATTCAATACAGCATCGAACTCCATCGTGGTGGAGGACTCGCCCGCCATATCATGAACCGCGCCTAGACTACCGAGTTTATGGGTACACAAGGAACCATGGAAGGTAACCCATATCCCTTGTCTACGCGGTTCAGCACACCATGGGTGTAAGCACACGAAAAATGAGACCTATAACCTAAAACGAGCATAACTTTTGCGTGCGTTGTCCGTTCGGGGCATTCTTTTTTTCTAGAAAGCTTGCAACAAGGCCAATACTGACAAAAAGAAAAATTCAAAGAGTAGGATAGTATATATTTTTTTAGAAAATCAATACTTCCCTATTGTTAAGATACTCCCCCGAATACATCCTACTGCAAGCATGTTACATTCAATACAGCGTCGAACTCTATCATGGTGGAGGACTCGCCACCGTATCATAAACCGCGCCTAGACTATCGAGTTTATAGGTACACAAGGAACCATGGAAGGTAACCCACATTCCTCGGCCACGCGGTTCAGCACACTGTGTGTGTAAGCACACAAAAAATGAGACCTATAACCTAAAATGAGCGTAACTTTTGCGTCCATTGTCCGTTCGGGGCATACTTTTTTTCTAGAAAGCTTGCGGCGAGGCCAATACTGACTAAAAGTGAAATTCAAAGAGTAGAATAGTTTATAATTTTATAAAAAATAAATAGTTCCCTATGGTTGAGATACCGCCCCGAGTACCTCCTACTGCTAGCATGTTACATTCAGTACAACGTCGAACTCCATCGCGGTGGAGGACTCGCCCACCATATCATGAACCGCGCCTAGTCTACCGCATTTATGGGTAGACAAGGAACCATGGAAGGTAACCCACATCATTTGGGCACGCGATTCATCACATCGTGGATGTAAGCACACGAAAAAGGAGATCTATAACCTAAAATGAGAGTAACTTTTGTGTCCATTGTCCGTTCGGGGCATACTTTTTTTTTCTAGAAAGCTTGCGGCGAGGCCAACACCGACAAAAATCAAAATTCAAAGAGTAGAATAGTATATAATTTTTTACAAAATAAATACTTCCCTATGGTTAAGATACTGCCCCGAATATCTCCTACTGCTAGCATGTTACATTCAATACAGCGTCGAACTCCATCGTGGTGGAGGACTCGCCCACCGTATAATGAAGCACGCCTAGACTACCGAGTTTATGGGTACACAAGCAACCATGGAATGTAACCCACATCCCTTGTCTACGCGGTTCAGCACACCATGGGTGTAAGCACACGAAAAATGAGACCTATAACCTAAAACGAGCATAACTTTTGCGTCCGTTGTCCGTTCGGGGCATTCTTTTTTTCTAGAAAGCTTGCAACAAGGCCAATACTGACAAAAAGCGAAATTCAAAGAATAGAATAGTATATAATTTTATAAAAAATAAATTCTTCCCTATGGTTGAGATACCGCCCCGAGTACCTCCTACTACTAGCATGTTACATTCAATACAACATCGAACTCCATCGTGGTGGAGTACCCGCCCACCATATCATGAAACGCGCCTAGACTACCGCATTTATGGGTACACAAGGAACCATGGAAGGTAACCCACATCATTCAGGGACGCGATTCATCACACCGTGTGTGTAAGCACACGAGAAATGAGACCTATAACCTAAAACGAGCATAACTTTTGCATCCGTTGTCCGATCGGGGTATACTTTTTTTTCTAGAAAGCTTGCGATGAGGCCAACACTGACAAAAAGCAAAATTCAAAGAGTAGAATAGTATATAATTTTATAAAAAATAAATAGTTCCCTATGGTTGAGATATCGCCCTGAGTACCTCCTACTGCTAGCATGTCACATTCAATACAACGTCAAACTCTATCGTGGTGGAGGACTCGCCCACTGTATCATGAACCGCGCCTAGACTACCGAGTTTATGGCTACACAAGGAACCATGGAAGGTAACCCACATGCTTCGGCCACTCGGTTCAGCACACCGTCGGTGTAAGCACACGAAAAAGGAGACCTATAACCTAAAACGAGCGTAACTTTTGTGTCCGTTGTCTGTTTGGGGCATACTTTTTTTTTAGAAAGCTTGCGGCGAGGCCAATATTGACAAAAAGTGAAATTCAAAGAGTAGAATAGTATATAATTTTATAAAAAAAATAGTTCCCTATGGTTGAGATACCGCCCCGAGTACCTCCTACTGCTAGCATGTCACATTCAATACAACATCGAACTCCATCGCGGTGAAGGACTCGCCCACCATATCATGAACCGCGCCTAGACTACCACATTTATGGGTAGACAAGGAACCATTGAAGGTAACCCACATCATTCGGGCACGCGATTCATCACACCATGGATGTAAGCACACGAAAAAGGAGATCTATAACCTAAAACGAGAGTAACTTTTGTGTCCATTGTCCGTTCGGGGCATACTTTTTTTTTTCTAGAAAGCTTGCGGCAAGGCCAACACCGACAAAAATCAAAATTCAAAGAGTAGAATAGTATATAATTTTTTACAAAATAAATACTTTCCTATGGTTAAGATACTACCCCGAATACCTCCTACTGCCAGCATGTTACATTCAATACAGCGTCGAACTCCATCGTGGTGGAGGACTCGCCCGCCATATCATGAACCGCGCCTAGACTACCGAGTTTATGGGTACACAAGGAACCATGGAAGGTAACCCACATCCCTCGGCCATGGGGTTCAGCACACCGTGGGTGTAAGCACATGAAAAAGGAGACCTATATCCTAAAATGAGCGTAACTTTTGCGTCCGTTGTCCGTTCGGGGCATTCTTATTTTTTAGAAAGCTTGCAACAAGGCCAATACTGACAAAAAGCAAAATTCAAAGAATAGAATAGTATATATTTTTTTAGAAAAATCTATACTTCCCTATTGTTAAGATACTCCCCCGATACATCCTACTGCAATCATGTACATTAAATACAGCGTCGAACTCTATCGTGGTGGAGGACTCGCCCACTGTATCATGAACCGCGCCTAGACTACCGAGTTTATAGGTACACAAGGAACCATGGAAGGTAACCCACATTCCTCGAGCACGCGGTTCAGCACACCGTGTGTGTAAGCACAAAAAAATGAGACCTATAACCTAAAACGAGCGTAACTTTTGTGTCCGTTGTCTGTTTGGGGCATACTTTTTTTTTAGAAAGCTTGCGGCGAGGCCAATATCGACAAAAAGTGAAATTCAAAGAGTAGAATAGTATATAATTTTATAAAAAAAAATAGTTCCCTATGGTTGAGATACCGCCCCGAGTACCTCCTACTGCTAGCATGTCACATTCAATACAACATCGAACTCCATCGCGGTGAAGGACTCGCCCACCATATCATGAACCGCGCCTAGACTACCACATTTATGGGTAGACAAGGAACCATTGAAGGTAACCCACATCATTCGGGCACGCGATTCATCACACCATGGATGTAAGCACACGAAAAAAGGAGATCTATAACCTAAAACGAGAGTAACTTTTGTGTCTATTGTCCGTTCGGGGCATACTTTTTTTTTCTAGAAAGCTTGCGGCAAGGCCAACACCGACAAAAATCAAAATTCAAAGAGTAGAATAGTATATAATTTTTTACAAAATAAATTCTTTCCTATGGTTAAGATACTACACCCGAATACCTCCTACTGCCAGCATGTTACATTCAATACAGCGTCGAACTCCATCGTGGTGGAGGACTCGCCCGCCATATCATGAACCGCTCCTAGACTACCGAGTTTATGGGTACACAAGGAACCATGGAAGGTACCCACATCCCTCGGCCATGGGGTTCAGCACACCGTGGTGTAAGCACATGAAAAAGGAGACCTATATCCTAAAATGAGCGTAACTTTTGCGTCCGTTGTCCGTTCGGGGCATACTTTTTTTTCTAGAAAGCTTGCAGCGAGGCCAACACCGACAAAAAGCAAAATTCAAAGAGTAGGATAGTATATATTTTTTAGAAAATCAATACTTCCCTATTGTTAAGATACTCCCCCGAATACATCCTACTGCAAGCATGTTACATTCAATACAGCGTCGAACTCTATCGTGGTGGAGGACTCGCCCACCGTATCATGAACCGCGCCTAGACTACCGAGTTTATAGGTACACAAGGAACCATGGAAGGTAACCCACATTCCTCGGCCACGCGGTTCAGCACACCTGTGTGTGTAAGCACAAAAAAATGAGACCTATAACCTAAAATTAGCGTAACTTTTGCGTCCATTGTCCGTTCGGGGCATACTTTTTTTCTAGAAAGCTTGCGGCGAGGCCAATACTGACTAAAAGTGAAATTCAAAGGGTAGAATAGTTAATAATTTTATAAAAAATAAATAGTTCCCTATGGTTGAGATACCGCCCCGAGTACCTCCTACTGCTAGCATGTTACATTCAATACAACGTCGAACTCCATCGCGGTGGAGGACTCGCCCACCATATCATGAACCGCGCCTAGTCTACCGCATTTATGGGTAGACAAGGAACCATGGAAGGTAACCCACATCATTTGGGCACGCGATTCATCGCATCATGGATGTAAGCACACGAAAAAGGAGATCTATAACCTAAAACGAGAGTAACTTTTGTGTCCATTGTCCGTTCGGGGCATACTTTTTTTTCTAGAAAGCTTGCGGCGAGGCCAACACCGACAAAAATCAAAATTCAAAGAGTAGAATAGTATATAATTTTTTACAAAATAAATACTTCCCTATGGTTAAGATACTGCCCCGAATATCTCTTACTGCTAGCATGTTACATTCAATACAGCGTCGAACTCCATCGTGGTGGAGGACTCGCCCACCGTATAATGAAGCACGCCTAGACTACCGAGTTTATTGGTACACAAGCAACCATGGAATGTAACCCACATCCCTTGTCTACGCGGTTCAGCACACCATGGGTGTAAGCACACGAAAAATGAGACCTATAACCTAAAACGAGCATAACTTTTGCGTCCGTTGTCCGTTCGGGGCATTCTTTTTTTCTAGAAAGCTTGCAACAAGGCCAATACTGACAAAAAGCAAAATTCAAAGAATAGAATAGTATATAATTTTATAAAAAATAAATTCTTCCCTATGGTTGAGATACCGCCCCGAGTACCTCCTACTGCTAGCATGTTACATTCAGTACAACATCGAACTCCATCGTGGTGGAGGACTCGCCCGCCATATCATGAACCACGCCTAGACTACCGAGTTTATGGGTACACAAGGAACCATGGAAGGTAACCCACATCCCTTGTCTATGCGGTTCAGCACACCATGGGTGTAAGCACACGAAAAATGAGACCTATAACCTAAAACGAGCATAACTTTTGCATCCGTTGTCCGATCGGGGTATACTTTTTTTATCTAGAAAGCTTGCGATGAGGCCAAGACTGACAAAAAGCAACATTCAAAGAGTAGAATAGTATATAATTTTATAAAAAATAAATAGTTTCCTACGGTTGAGATATCACCGTGAGTACCTCCTACTGCTAGCATGATACATTTAATACAGCGTCAAACTCCATCGTGGTGGAGGACTCGCCCGCCATATCATGAACCGCGCCTAGACTACCGAGTTTATGGGTACACAAGGAACCATGGAAGGTAACCCACATCCCTCAGCCACGCGGTTCAGCACACCGTTGGTGTAAGCACAAGAAAAATGAGACCTATAACCTAAAATGAGCGTAACTTTTGCGTCCGTTGTCCGTTCGGGGCATACTTTTTTTCTAGAAAGCTTGCAGCGAGGCCAACACCGACAAAAAGAAAAATTCAAAGAGTAGGATAGTATATATTTTTTTAGAAAATCAATACTTCCCTATTGTTAAGATACTCCCCCGAATACATCCTATTGCAAGCATGTTACATTCAATACAGCGTCGAACTCTATCGTGGTGGAGGACTCGCCCACCGTATCATGAACCGCGCCTAGACTACCGAGTTTATAGGTACATAAGGAACCATGGAAGGTAACCCACATTCCTCGGCCACGCGGTTCAGCACACTGTGTGTGTAAGCACAAAAAAATGAGACCTATAACCTAAAATTAGCGTAACTTTTGCGTCCATTGTCCGTTCGGGGCATACTTTTTTTCTAGAAAGCTTGCGGCGAGGCCAATACTGACTAAAAGTGAAATTCAAAGGGTAGAATAGTTAATAATTTTATAAAAAATAAATAGTTCCCTATGGTTGAGATACCGCCCCGAGTACCTCCTACTGCTAGCATGTTACATTCAATACAACGTCGAACTCCATCGCGGTGGAGGACTCGCCCACCATATCATGAACCGCGCCTAGTCTACCGCATTTATGGGTAGACAAGGAACCATGGAAGGTAACCCACATCATTTGGGCACGCGATTCATCGCATCATGGATGTAAGCACACGAAAAAGGAGATCTATAACCTAAAACGAGAGTAACTTTTGTGTCCATTGTCCGTTCGGGGCATACTTTTTTTTTCTAGAAAGCTTGCGGCGAGGCCAACACCGACAAAAATCAAAATTCAAAGAGTAGAATAGTATATAATTTTTTACAAAATAAATACTTCCCTATGGTTAAGATACTGCCCCGAATATCTCTTACTGCTAGCATGTTACATTCAATACAGCGTCGAACTCCATCGTGGTGGAGGACTCGCCCACCGTATAATGAAGCACGCCTAGACTACCGAGTTTATTGGTACACAAGCAACCATGGAATGTAACCCACATCCCTTGTCTACGCGGTTCAGCACACCATGGGTGTAAGCACACGAAAAATGAGACCTATAACCTAAAACGAGCATAACTTTTGCGTCCGTTGTCCGTTCGGGGCATTCTTTTTTACTAGAAAGCTTGCAACAAGGCCAATACTGACAAAAAGCAAAATTCAAAGAATAGAATAGTATATAATTTTATAAAAAATAAATTCTTCCCTATGGTTGAGATACCGCCCCGAGTACCTCCTACTGCTAGCATGTTACATTCAGTACAACATCGAACTCCATCGTGGTGGAGGACTCGCCCGCCATATCATGAACCACGCCTAGACTACCGAGTTTATGGGTACACAAGGAACCATGGAAGGTAACCCACATCCCTTGTCTATGCGGTTCAGCACACCATGGGTGTAAGCACACGAAAAATGAGACCTATAACCTAAAACGAGCATAACTTTTGCATCCGTTGTCCGATCGGGGTATACTTTTTTTATCTAGAAAGCTTGCGATGAGGCCAAGACTGACAAAAAGCAACATTCAAAGAGTAGAATAGTATATAATTTTATAAAAAATAAATAGTTTCCTACGGTTGAGATATCACCGTGAGTACCTCCTACTGCTAGCATGATACATTTAATACAGCGTCAAACTCCATCGTGGTGGAGGACTCGCCCGCCATATCATGAACCGCGCCTAGACTACCGAGTTTATGGGTACACAAGGAACCATGGAAGGTAACCCACATCCCTCAGCCACGCGGTTCAGCACACCGTTGGTGTAAGCACAAGAAAAATGAGACCTATAACCTAAAATGAGCGTAACTTTTGCGTCCGTTGTCCGTTCGGGGCATACTTTTTTTCTAGAAAGCTTGCAGCGAGGCCAACACCGACAAAAAGAAAAATTCAAAGAGTAGGATAGTATATATTTTTTTAGAAAATCAATACTTCCCTATTGTTAAGATACTCCCCCGAATACATCCTACTGCAAGCATGTTACATTCAATACAGCGTCGAACTCTATCGTGGTGGAGGACTCGCCCACCGTATCATGAACCGCGCCTAGACTACCGAGTTTATAGGTACATAAGGAACCATGGAAGGTAACCCACATTCCTCGGCCACGCGGTTCAGCACACCGTGTGTGTAAACACACAAAAAATGAGACCTATAACCTAAAATGAGCGTAACTTTTGCGTCCATTGTCCGTTCAGGGCATACTTTTTTTCTAGAAAGCTTGCGGCGAGGCCAATACTGACTAAAAGTGAAATTCAAAGAGTAGAATAGTTTATAATTTCATAAAAAATAAATAGTTCCCTATGGTTGAGATACTGCCCCGAGTACCTCCTACTGCTAGCATGTTACATTCAATACAACGTCGAACTCGATCGCGGTGGAGGACTCGCCCACCATATCATGAACCGCGCCTAGTCTACCGCATTTATGGGTAGACAAGGAACCATGGAAGGTAACCCACATCATTTGGGCACGCGATTCATCACATCATGGATGTAAGCACACGAAAAAGGAGATCTATAACCTAAAACGAGAGTAACTTTTGTGTCCATTGTCCGTTCGGGGCATACTTTTTTTTTCTAGAAAGCTTGCGGCGAGGCCAACACCGACAAAAATCAAAATTCAAAGAGTAGAATAGTATATAATTTTTTACAAAATAAATAGTTCCCTATGGTTAAGATACTGCCCCGAATATCTCCTACTGCTAGCATGTTACATTCAATACAGCGTCAAACTCCATCGTGGTGGAGGACTCGCCCACCGTATAATGAAGCACGCCTAGACTACCGAGTTTATGGGTACACAAGCAACCATGGAATGTAACCCACATCCCTTGTCTACGTGGTTCAGCACACCATGGGTGTAAGCACATGAAAAATGAGACCTATAACCTAAAACGAGCATAACTTTTGCGTCTGTTGTCCGTTCGGGGCATGCTTTTTTTCTAGAAAGGTTGCAACAAGGCCAATACTGACAAAAAGCAAAATTCAAAGAATAGAATAGTATATAATTTTATAAAAAATAAATTCTTCCCTATGGTTGAGATACCGCCCTGAGTACCTCCTACTGCCAGCATGTTACATTCAATACAACATCGAACTCCATCGTGGTGGAGGACTCGCCCGCCATATCATGAACCACGCCTAGACTACCGAGTTTATGGGTACACAAGGAACCATGGAAGGTAACCCATATCCCTTGTCTACGCGGTTCAGCACACCATGGGTGTAGCCACACGAAAAATGAGACCTATAACCTAAAACGAGCATAACTTTTGCGTCCGTTGTCCATTCGGGGCATTCTTTTTTTCTAGAAAGCTTGCAACAAGGCCAATACTGACAAAAAGCAAAATTCAAAGAATAGAATAGCATATAATTTTATAAAAAATAAATTCTTCCCTATGGTTGAGATACCGCCCCGAGTACCTCCTACTGCAAGCATGTTACATTCAATACAACGTCGCACTCCATCATGGTGGAGGACTCGCCCACCATATCATGAAACGCGCCTAGTCTACCGCATTTTATAAAAAGCTTGCGATGAGGCCAACACTGACAAAAAGCAACATTCAAAGAGTAGAATAGTATATAATTTTATAAAAAATAAATAGTTCCCTATGGTTGATATATCGCCCTGAGTACCTCCTACTGCTAGTACGTCACATTCAATACAGCGTCAAACTCTATCGTGCTGGAGGACTCGCCCATTGTATCATGAACCGCGCCTAGACTACCGAGTTTATGGCTACACAAGGAACCATGGAAGGTAACCCACATGCTTCGGCCACTCGGTTCAGCACACCGTCAGTGTAAGCACACGAAAAAGGAGACCTATAACCTAAAACGAGCGTAACTTTTGTGTCCGTTGTCTGTTCGGGGCCTACTTTTTTTTCTAGAAAGCTTGCGGCGAGGCCAATATCGACAAAAAGTAAAATTCAAAGAGTAGAATAGTATATAATTTTATAAAAAAAATAGTTCCCAATGGTTGAGATACCACCCCGGGTACCTCCTACTGCTAGCATGTTACATTCAATACAACATCGAACTCCATCGTGGTGGAGGACTCGCCCACCATATCATGAAACGTGCCTAGACTACCACATTTATGGGTAGACAAGGAACCATTGAAGGTAACCCACATCATTCGGGCACGCGATTCATCACACCATGGATGTAAGCACACGAAAAAGGAGATCTATAACCTAAAACGAGAGTAACTTTTGTGTCCATTGTCCGTTCGGGGCATAAATTTTTTTTTTGTAGAAAGCTTGCGGCAAGGCCAACACCGACAAAAATCAAAATTCAAAGAGTAGAATAGTATATAATTTTTTACAAAAAAAATACTTCCCTATGGTTAAGATACTACCCTGAATACCTCCTACTGCCAGCATGTTACATTCAATACAGCATCGAACTCCATCGTGGTGGAGGACTCGCCCGCCATATCATGAACCGCGCCTAGACTACCGAGTTTATGGGTACACAAGGAACCATGGAAGGTAACCCATATCCCTTGTCTACGCGGTTCAGCACACCATGGGTGTAGCCACACGAAAAATGAGACCTATAACCTAAAACGAGCATAACTTTTGCGTCCGTTGTCCGTTCGGGGCATTCTTTTTTTCTAGAAAGCTTGCAACAAGGCCAATACGGACAAAAAGCAAAATTCAAAGAATAGAATAGTATATAATTTTATAAAAAATAAATTCTTCCCTATGGTTGAGATACCGCCCCGAGTACCTCCTACTGCAAGCATGTTACATTCAATACAACGTCGCACTCCATCGTGGTGGAGGACTCGCCCACCATATCATGAAACGCGCCTAGTCTACCGCATTTATGGGTAGACAAGGAACCATGGAAGGTAACCCACATCATTTGGGCACGCGATTCATCACATCATGGATGTAAGCACACGAAAAAGGAGATCTATAACCTAAAACGAGAGTAACTTTTGTGTCCATTGTCCGTTCGGGGCGTACTTTTTTTTTCTAGAAAGCTTGCGGCGAGGCCAACACCGACAAAAATCAAAATTCAAAGAGTAGAATAGTATATAATTTTTTACAAAATAAATAGTTCCCTATGGTTAAGATACTGCCCCGAATATCTCCTACTGCTAGCACGTTACATTCAATACAGCGTCAAACTCCATCGTGGTGGAGGACTCGCCCACCGTATAATGAAGCACGCCTAGACTACCGAGTTTATGGGTACACAAGCAACCATGGAATGTAACCCACATCCCTTGTCTACGTGGTTCAGCACACCATGGGTGTAAGCACATGAAAAATGAGACCTATAACCTAAAACGAGCATAACTTTTGCGTCTGTTGTCCGTTCGGGGCATTCTTTTTTTCTAGAAAGCTTGCAACAAGGCCAATACTGACAAAAAGCGAAATTCAAAGAATAGAATACTATATAGTTTTATAAAAAATAAATTCTTCCCTATGGTTGAGATACCGCCCCGAGTACCTCCTACTGCTAGCATGTTACATTCAATACAACATCGAACTCCATCGTGGTGGAGTACCCGCCCACCATATCATGAAACGCGCCTAGACTACTGCATTTATGGGTACACAAGGAACCATGGAAGGTAACCCACATCATTCAGGCACGCGATTCATCAAACCGTGTGTGTAAGCATATGAAAATGAGACCTATAACCTAAAATAAGCATAACTTTTGCATCCGTTGTCCGTTCGGGGCATACTTTTTTTCTCTAGAAAGCTTGCGATGAGGCCAACACTGACAAAAAGCAACATTCAAAGAGTAGAATAGTATATAATTTTATAAAAAATAAATAGTTCCCTATGGTTGATATATCGCCCTGAGTACCTCCTACTGCTAGCATGTCACATTCAATACAGCGTCAAACTCTATCGTGCTGGAGGACTCGCCCACTGTATCATGAACCGCGCCTAGACTACCGAGTTTATGGCTACACAAGGAACCATGGAAGGTAACCCACATGCTTCGGCCACTCGGTTCAGCACACCGTCGGTGTAAGCACACGAAAAAGGAGACCTATAACCTAAAACGAGCATAACTTTTGTGTCTGTTGTCTGTTTGAGGCATACTTTTTTTTCTAGAAAGCTTGCGGCGAGGCCAATATCGACAAAAAGTGAAATTCAAAGAGTAGAATAGTATATAATTTTATAAAAAAAATAGTTCCCTATGGTTGAGATACCGCCCCGAGTACCTCCTACTGCTAGCATGTTACATTCAATACAACATCGAACTCCATCGCGGTGAAGGACTCGCCCACCATATCATGAACCGCGCCTAGACTACCACATTTATGGGTAGACAAGGAACCATTGAAGGTAACCCACATCATTCGGGCACGCGATTCATCACACCATGGATGTAAGTACACGAAAAAGGAGATCTATAACCTAAAACGAGAGTAACTTTTGTGTCCATTGTCCGTTCGGGGCATACCTTTTTTTTTCTAGAAAGCTTGCGGCAAGGCCAACACCGACAAAAATCAAAATTCAAAGAGTAGAATAGTATATAATTTTTTACAAAATAAATACTTCCCTATGGTTAAGATACTACCCCGAATACCTCCTACTGCCAGCATGTTACATTCAATACAGCGTCGAACTCCATCGTAGTGGAGGACTCACCCGCCATATCATGAACCGCGCCTGGACTACTGAGTTTATGGGTACACAAGGAACCAGGAAGGTAACCCACGTCCCTTGGCCACACGGTTGAGCACACCGTGGGTCTAAGCACACGAGAAATAAGACCCATAACCTAAAATAAGCAAAACTTTTGCGTCCGTTGTCCGTTTGGGGCATACTTTTTTTCTAGAAAGCTTGCGGCGAGGCCAATACCGACAAAATGCGAAATTCAAAGAGTAGAATAATATACAATTTTTTACAAAATAAATACTTCCCTATGGTTAAGATACTGCCCCAAATACCTCCTACTGCTAGCATGTTATATTCAATACGGCGTCGAACTCCATCATGGTGGAGGACTCGCCCACCGTATCATGAACCGCGCCTAGACTACCGAGTTTATGGGTACACAAGGAACCATGGAACGTAACCCACATCCCTTGGCCACGTGGTTCAGCACACCGTGGGTGTAAGCGCATGAAAAAGATGACCTATAACCTAAAACGAACATAACTTTTGCATTCGTTATCAGATCGGGGCAAACTTTTTTTTTCTAGAAAGCTTGCAGCAAGGCCAACACCGACAAAAAGCAAAATTCAAAGAGTAGAATAGTATATAATTTTTACAAAATAAATACTTCCCTATGGTTAAGATACTGCCCCGAATACCTCCTACTGCCAGCATGTTATATTCAATACGGCGTCGAATTCCATCATGGTGGAGGACTCGCCCACCATATCATGAACCGTGCCTAGACTACCGAGTTTATTGGTACACAAGGAACCATGGAAGGTAACCCACATCCCTCGGCCATGCGGTTCAGCACACCGTGGGTGTAAGCACATGAAAAAGATGACCTATAACCTAAAACAAACATAACTTTTGCATTCGTTATCAGATCGGGGCAAACTTTTTTTTGTAGAAAGCTTGCAGCAAGGCCAACACCGACAAAAAGCGAAATTCAAAGAGAAGAATAGTATATAATTTTTCACAAAATAAATACTTCCCTATGGTTAGATACTGCCTCGAATACCTCCTACTGCCAGCATGTTACATTCAATACAGCGTCGAATTCCATCGTGGTGGAAGACACGCCCACCGTATCATGAACCGCGCCTAGACTACCGAGTTTATGGGTACACAAGGAACCATGGAAGGTAATCCACGTCCCTTGGCCACGCGGTTCAGCACACCATGGGTGTAAGCACACGAAAAAGACGACCTATAACCTAAAACGAGCATAACTTTTGCGTCTGTTGTCTGTTCGGGGCGTACTTTTTTTCTAGAAAGCTTGCGGTGAGGCCAATACCAACAAAAAGTGAAATTCAAAGAGTAGAATAGTATATAATTTTATAAAAAATAAATAGTTCCCTATGGTTGAGATACCGCCCTGAGTACCTCCTACTGCTAGCATGTTACATTCAATACAACGTCAAACTCCATCGCGGTGGAGGACTCGCCCACCATATCATGAACCGTGCCTAGACTACCGCATTTATGGGCAGACAAGGAACCATGGAAGGTAACCCACATCATTCGGGCACGCGATTCATCACACTGTGGATGTAAGCACACGAAAAAGGAGACCTATAACCTAAAACGAGCATAACTTTTGCATCCATTGTCCGATTGAGGCATACTTTTTTTTCTAGAATGCTTGCAGCGAGGCCAACACCGAGAAAAAGAGAAATTCAAGGAGTAGAATAGTATATAATTTTTTACAAAAGAAATACATTCCCTATGGTTAAGATACTGCCCCGAATACCTCCTACTGCCAGCATGTTACATTCAATACAGCATCGAACTCCATCGTGGAGGACTCGCCCACTGTATCATGAACCGCGCCTAGACTACTGAGTTTATGGGTACACAAGGAACCAAGGAAGGTAACCCACGTCCCTTGGCCACACGGTTGAGCACACCGTGGGTCTAAGCACACGAGAAATAAGACCCATAACCTAAAATGAGCAAAACTTTTGCGTCCGTTGTCCGTTCGGGGCATACTTTTTTCCTAGAAAGCTTGCGGCGAGGCCAATACCGACAAAATGCGAAATTCAAACAGTAGAATAGTATACAATTTTTTACAAAATAAATACTTCCGTATGGTTAAGATACTGCCCCAAATACCTCCTACTGCTAGCATGTTATATTCAATACGGCGTCGAACTCCATCATGGTGGAGGACTCGCCCACCGTATCATGAACCGCGCCTAGACTACCGAGTTTATGGGTACACAAGGAACCATGGAAGGTAACCCACATCCCTTGGCCACGTGGTTCAGCACACCGTGGGTGTAAGCGCATGAAAAAGATGACGTATAACCTAAAACAAACATAACTTTTGCATTCGTTATCAGATCGGGGCAAACTTTTTTTTTCTAGAAAGCTTGCAGCAAGGCCAACACCGACAAAAAGCAAAATTCAAAGAGTAGAATAGTATATAATTTTTTACAAAATAAATACTTCCCTATGGTTCAGATACTGCCCCGAATACCTCCTACTGCCAGCATGTTATATTCAATACGGCGTCGAATTCCATCATGGTGGAGGACTCGCCCACCATATCATGAACCGCGCCTAGACTACCGAGTTTATTGGTACACAAGGAACCATGGAAGGTAACCCACATCCCTCGGCCATGCGGTTCAGCACACCGTGGGTGTAAGCACATGAAAAAGATGACCTATAACCTAAAACAAACATAACTTTTGCATTCGTTATCAGATCGGGGCAAACTTTTTTTTGTAGAAAGCTTGCAGCAAGGCCAACACCGACAAAAAGCGAAATTCAAAGAGAAGAATAGTATATAATTTTTCACAAAATAAATACTTCCCTATGGTTAAGATACTGCCTCGAATACCTCCTACTGCCAGCATGTTACATTCAATACAGCGTCGAATTCCATCGTGGTGGAAGACACGCCCACCGTATCATGAACCGCGCCTAGACTACCGAGTTTATGGGTACACAAGGAACCATGGAAGGTAATCCACGTCCCTTGGCCACGCGGTTCAGCACACCATGGGTGTAAGCACACGAAAAAGACGACCTATAACCTAAAACGAGCATAACTTTTGCGTCCGTTGTCTGTTCGGGGCGTACTTTTTTTCTAGAAAGCTTGCGGTGAGGCCAATACCAACAAAAAGTGAAATTCAAAGAGTAGAATAGTATATAATTTTATAAAAAATAAATAGTTCCCTATGGTTGAGATACCGCCCTGAGTACCTCCTACTGCTAGCATGTTACATTCAATACAACGTCAAACTCCATCGCGGTGGAGGACTCGCCCACCATATCATGAACCGTGCCTAGACTACCGCATTTATGGGTAGACAAGGAACCATGGAAGGTAACCCACATCATTCGGGCACGCGATTCATCACACTGTGGATGTAAGCACACGAAAAAGGAGACCTATAACCTAAAACGAGCATAACTTTTGCATCCATTGTCCGATTGAGGCATACTTTTTTTTTCTAGAATGCTTGCAGCGAGGCCAACACCGACAAAAAGAGAAATTCAAGGAGTAGAATAGTATATAATTTTTTACAAAAGAAATACTTCCCTATGGTTAAGATACTGCCCCGAATACCTCCTACTGCCAGCATGTTACATTCAATACGGCGTCGAACTCCATCGTGGTGGAGGACTCGCCCACTGTATCATGAACCGCGCCTAGACTACTGAGTTTCTGGGTACACAAGGAACCAAGGAAGGTAACCCACGTCCCTTGGCCACACGGTTGAGCACACCGTGGGTCTAAGCACACGAAAAATAAGACCCATAACCTAAAATGAGCAAAACTTTTGCGTCCGTTGTCCGTTCGGGGCATACTTTTTTTCTAGAAAGCTTGCGGCGAGGCCAATACCGACAAAATGCGAAATTCAAAGAGTAGAATAGTATACAATTTTTTACAAAATAAATACTTCCCTATGGTTAAGATACTGCCCCAAATACCTCCTACTGCTAGCATGTTATATTCAATACGGCGTCGAACTCCATCATGGTGGAGGACTCGCCCACCGTATCATGAACCGCGCCTAGACTACCGAGTTTATGGGTACACAAGGAACCATGGAAGGTAACCCACATCCCTTGGCCACGTGGTTCAGCACACCGTGGGTGTAAGCGCATGAAAAAGATGACCTATAACCTAAAACAAACATAACTTTTGCATTCGTTATCAGATCGGGGCAAACTTTTTTTTTGTAGAAAGCTTGCAGCAAGGCCAACACCGACAAAAAGCGAAATTCAAAGAGAAGAATAGTATATAATTTTTCACAAAATAAATACTTCCCTATGGTTAAGATACTGCCTCGAATACCTCCTACTGCCAGCATGTTACATTCAATACAGCATCGAATTCCATCGTGGTGGAAGACACGCCCACCGTATCATGAACCGCGCAAAGACTACCGAGTTTATGGGTACACAAGGAACCATGGAAGGTAATCCACGTCCCTTGGCCACGCGGTTCAGCACACCATGGGTGTAAGCACACGAAAAAGACGACCTATAACCTAAAACGAGCATAACTTTTGCGTCCGTTGTCTGTTCGGGGCGTACTTTTTTTCTAGAAAGCTTGTGGTGAGGCCAATACCAACAAAAAGTGAAATTCAAAGAGTAGAATAGTATATAATTTTATAAAAAATAAATAGTTCCCTATGGTTGAGATACCGCCCTGAGTACCTCCTACTGCTAGCATGTTACATTCAATACAACGTCAAACTCCATCGCGGTGGAGGACTCGCCCACCATATCATGAACCGTGCCTAGACTACCGCATTTATGGGTAGACAAGGAACCATGGAAGGTAACCCACATCATTCGGGCACGCGATTCATCACACTGTGGATGTAAGCACACGAAAAAGGAGACCTATAACCTAAAACGAGCATAACTTTTGCATCCATTGTCCGATTGAGGCATACTTTTTTTTTCTAGAATGCTTGCAGCGAGGCCAACACCGACAAAAAGAGAAATTCAAGGAGTAGAATAGTATATAATTTTTTACAAAAGAAATACTTCCCTATGGTTAAGATACTGCCCCGAATACCTCCTACTGCCAGCATGTTACATTCAATACGGCGTCGAACTCCATCGTGGTGGAGGACTCGCCCACTGTATCATGAACCGCGCCTAGACTACTGAGTTTCTGGGTACACAAGGAACCAAGGAAGGTAACCCACGTCCCTTGGCCACACGGTTGAGCACACCGTGGGTCTAAGCACACGAAAAATAAGACCCATAACCTAAAATGAGCAAAACTTTTGCGTCCGTTGTCCGTTCGGGGCATACTTTTTTTCTAGAAAGCTTGCGGCGAGGCCAATACCGACAAAATGCGAAATTCAAAGAGTAGAATAGTATACAATTTTTTACAAAATAAATACTTCCCTATGGTTAAGATACTGCCCCAAATACCTCCTACTGCTAGCATGTTATATTCAATACGGCGTCGAACTCCATCATGGTGGAGGACTCGCCCACCGTATCATGAACCGCGCCTAGACTACCGAGTTTATGGGTACACAAGGAACCATGGAAGGTAACCCACATCCCTTGGCCACGTGGTTCAGCACACCGTGGGTGTAAGCGCATGAAAAAGATGACCTATAACCTAAAACAAACATAACTTTTGCATTCGTTATCAGATCGGGGCAAACTTTTTTTTTGTAGAAAGCTTGCAGCAAGGCCAACACCGACAAAAAGCGAAATTCAAAGAGAAGAATAGTATATAATTTTTCACAAAATAAATACTTCCCTATGGTTAAGATACTGCCTCGAATACCTCCTACTGCCAGCATGTTACATTCAATACAGCGTCGAATTCCATCGTGGTGGAAGACACGCCCACCGTATCATGAACCGCGCCTAGACTACCGAGTTTATGGGTACACAAGGAACCATGGAAGGTAATCCACGTCCCTTGGCCACGCGGTTCAGCACACCATGGGTGTAAGCACACGAAAAAGACGACCTATAACCTAAAACGAGCATAACTTTTGCGTCCGTTGTCTGTTCGGGGCCTCATTTTTTTCTAGAAAGCTTGCGGTGAGGCCAATACCAACAAAAAGTGAAATTCAAAGAGTAGAATAGTATATAATTTTATAAAAAATAAATAGTTCCCTATGGTTGAGATACCGCCCTGAGTACCTCCTACTGCTAGCATGTTACATTCAATACAACGTCAAACTCCATCGCGGTGGAGGACTCGCCCACCATATCATGAACCGTGCCTAGACTACCGCATTTATGGGTAGACAAGGAACCATGGAAGGTAACCCACATCATTCGGGCACGCGATTCATCACACTGTGGATGTAAGCACACGAAAAAGGAGACCTATAACCTAAAACGAGCATAACTTTTGCATCCATTGTCCGATTGAGGCATACTTTTTTTTTCTAGAATGCTTGCAGCGAGGCCAACACCGACAAAAAGAGAAATTCAAGGAGTAGAATAGTATATAATTTTTTACAAAAGAAATACTTCCCTATGGTTAAGATACTGCCCCGAATACCTCCTACTGCCAGCATGTTACATTCAATACAGGCGTCGAACTCCATCGTGGTGGAGGACTCGCCCACTGTATCATGAACCGCGCCTAGACTACTGAGTTTCTGGGTACACAAGGAACCAAGGAAGGTAACCCACGTCCCTTGGCCACACGGTTGAGCACACCGTGGGTCTAAGCACACGAAAAATAAGACCCATAACCTAAAATGAGCAAAACTTTTGCGTCCGTTGTCCGTTCGGGGCATACTTTTTTTCTAGAAAGCTTGCGGCGAGGCCAATACCGACAAAATGCGAAATTCAAAGAGTAGAATAGTATACAATTTTTTACAAAATAAATACTTCCCTATGGTTAAGATACTGCCCCAAATACCTCCTACTGCTAGCATGTTATATTCAATACGGCGTCGAACTCCATCATGGTGGAGGACTCGCCCACCGTATCATGAACCGCGCCTAGACTACCGAGTTTATGGGTACACAAGGAACCATGGAAGGTAACCCACATCCCTTGGCCACGTGGTTCAGCACACCGTGGGTGTAAGCGCATGAAAAAGATGACCTATAACCTAAAATGAACATAACTTTTGCATTCGTTATCAGATCGGGGCAAACTTTTTTTTCTAGAAAGCTTGCAGGCAAGGCCAACACCGACAAAAATGCAAATTCAAAGAGTAGAATAGTATATAAGTTTTTACAAAATAAATACTTCCCTATCGTTAAGATACTGCCCCGAATACCTCCTACTGCCAGCATGTTATATTCAATACAGGCGTCGAATTCCATCATGGTGGAGGACTCGCCCACCATATCATGAACCGCGCCTAGACTACCGAGTTATTGGTACACAAGGAACCATGGAAGGTAACCCACATCCCTCGGCCATGCGGTTCAGCACACCGTGGGTGTAAGCACATGAAAAAGATGACCTATAACCTAAAACAAACATAACTTTTGCATTCGTTATCGATCGGGGCAAACTTTTTTTTTGTAGAAAGCTTGCAGCAAGGCCAACACCGACAAAAAGCGAAATTCAAAGAGAAGAATAGTATATAATTTTTCACAAAATAAATACTTCCCTATGGTTAAGATACTTCCTCGAATACCTCCTACTGCCAGCATGTTATATTCAATACGGCGTCGAACTCCATCGTGGTGCAGGACTCGCCCACCATATCATGAACCGCGCCTAGACTACCGAGTTTATGGGTACACAAGGAACCATGGAAGGTAACCTACATGCTTTGGCCACTCGGTTCAGCACACCGTGGGTGTAAGCACATGAAAAAGGAGACCTATAACCTAAAATGAGCATAACTTTTGCATCCATTGTCCGATCGGGGCATACTTTTTTTTTCTTAAAAGCTTGCGGCGAGGCCAACACCGACAAAAAGCGAAATTCAAAGAGAAGAATAGTATATAATTTTTTACAAAATAAATACTTCCCTATGGTTAAGATACTGCCTCGAATACCTCCTACTGCCAGCATGTTACATTCAATACAGCGTCGAATTCCATCGTGGTGGAAGACTCGCCCACCGTATCATGAACCGCGCCTAGACTACCGAGTTTATGGGTACACAAGGAACCATGGAAGGTAATCCACGTCCCTTGGCCACGCGGTTCAGCACACCATGGGTGTAAGCACACGAAAAAAGACGACCTATAACCTAAAACGAGCATAACTTTTGCGTCCGTTGTCTGTTCGGGGCGTACTTTTTTTCTAGAAAGCTTGCGGTGAGGCCAATACCAACAAAAAGTGAAATTCAAAGAGTAGAATAGTATATAATTTTATAAAAAATAAATAGTTCCCTATGGTTGAGATACCGCCCTGAGTACCTCCTACTGCTAGCATGTTACATTCAATACAACGTCAAACTCCATCGCGGTGGAGGACTCGCCCACCATATCATGAACCGTGCCTAGACTACCGCATTTATGGGTAGACAAGGAACCATGGAAGGTAACCCACATCATTCGGGCACGCGATTCATCACACTGTGGATGTAAGCACACGAAAAAGGAGACCTATAACCTAAAACGAGCATAACTTTTGCATCCATTGTCCGATTGAGGCATACTTTTTGTTTCTAGAATGCTTGTGGCGAGGCCAACACCGACAAAAAGAGAAATTCAAAGAGTAGAATAGTATATAATTTTTTACAAAAGAAATACTTCCCTATGGTTAAGATACTGCCCCGAATACCTCCTACTGCCAGCATGTTACATTCAATACAGCATCGAACTCCATCGTGGTGGAGGACTCGCCCACTGTATCATGAACCGCGCCTAGACTACTGAGTTTATGGGTACACAAGGAACCAAGGAAGGTAACCCACGTCCCTTGGCCACATGGTTGAGCTCACCGTGGGTCTAAGCACACGAAAAATAAGACCCATAACCTAAAATGAGCAAAACTTTTGCGTCCGTTGTCCGTTCGGGGCATACTTTTTTTTAGAAAGCTTGCGGCAAGGCCAATACCGACAAAATGCGAAATTCAAAGAGTAGAATAACATATAACTTTTTACAAAATAAATACTTCCCTATGGTTAAGATACCGCCTCGAATACCTCCTACTACCAGCATGTTACATTCAATACAGCGTCGAACTCCATCATGGTGGAGGACTCGCCCACTGTATCATGAACCGCGCCTAGACTACTGAGTTTATGGGTACACAAGGAACCAAGGAAGGTAACCCACGTCCCTTGGCCACACGGTTGAGCACACCGTGGGTCTAAGCACACGAAAAATAAGACCTATAACCTAAAATGAGCAAAACTTTTGCGTCCGTTGTCCGTTCGGGGCATACTTTTTTTCTAGAAAGCTTGCGGCGAGGCCAATACCGACAAAATGCGAAATTCAAAGAGTAGAATAACATATAAGTTTTTACAAAATAAATACTTCCCTATGGTTAAGATACCGCCTCGAATACCTCCTACTGCCAGCATGTTACATTCAATACAGCGTCGAACTCCATCGTGGTGGAGGACTCGCCCACCGTATCATGAACCGCACCAAGACTACCGAGTTAATTGGTACACAAGGAACCATGGAAGGTAACCCACATCCCTCGGCCATGCGGTTCAGCACACCGTGGGTGTAAGCACATGAAAAAGATGACCTATAACCTAAAACAAACATAACTTTTGCATTCGTTATTAGATCGGGGCAAACTTTTTTTTTGTAGAAAGCTTGCAGCAAGGCCAACACCGACAAAAAGCGAAATTCAAAGAGAAGAATAGTATATAATTTTTTACAAAATAAATACTTCCCTATGGTTAAGATACTGCCTCGAATACCTCCTACTGCCAGCATGTTACATTCAATACAGCGTCGAATTCCATCGTGGTGGAAGACTCGCCCACCGTATCATGAACCGCGCCTAGACTACCGAGTTTATGGGTACACAAGGAACCATGGAAGGTAATCCACGTCCCTTGGCCACGCGGTTCAGCACACCATGGGTGTAAGCACACGAAAAATGACGACCTATAACCTAAAACGAGCATAACTTTTGCGTCCGTTGTCTGTTCGGGGCGTACTTTTTTTCTAGAAAGCTTGCGGTGAGGCCAATACCAACAAAAAGTGAAATTCAAAGAGTAGAATAGTATATAATTTTATAAAAAATAAATAGTTCCCTATGGTTGAGATACCGCCCTGAGTACCTCCTACTGCTAGCATGTTACATTCAATACAACGTCAAACTCCATCGCGGTGGAGGACTCGCCCACCATATCATGAACCGTGCCTAGACTACCGCATTTATGGGTAGACAAGGAACCATGGAAGGTAACCCACATCATTCGGGCACGCGATTCATCACACTGTGGATGTAAGCACACGAAAAAGGAGACCTATAACCTAAAACGAGCATAACTTTTGCATCCATTGTCCGATTGAGGCATACTTTTTGTTTCTAGAATGCTTGTGGCGAGGCCAACACCGACAAAAAGAGAAATTCAAAGAGTAGAATAGTATATATTTTTTACAAAAGAAATACTTCCCTATGGTTAAGATACTGCCCCGAATACCTCCTACTGCCAGCATGTTACATTCAATACAGCATCGAACTCCATCGTGGTGGAGGACTCGCCCACTGTATCATGAACCGCGCCTAGACTACTGAGTTTATGGGTACACAAGGAACCAAGGAAGGTAACCCACGTCCCTTGGCCACATGGTTGAGCTCACCGTGGGTCTAAGCACACGAAAAATAAGACCCATAACCTAAAATGAGAAAAACTTTTGCGTCCGTTGTTCGTTCGGGGCATACTTTTTTTTTAGAAAGCTTGCGGCAAGGCCAATACCGACAAAATGCGAAATTCAAAGAGTAGAATAACATATAACTTTTTACAAAATAAATACTTCCCTATGGTTAAGATACCGCCTCGAATACCTCCTACTACCAGCATGTTACATTCAATACAGCGTCGAACTCCATCATGGTGGAGGACTCGCCCACTGTATCATGAACCGCGCCTAGACTACTGAGTTTATGGGTACACAAGGAACCAAGGAAGGTAACCCACGTCCCTTGGCCACACGGTTGAGCACACCGTGGGTCTAAGCACACGAAAAATAAGACCTATAACCTAAAATGAGCAAAACTTTTGCGTCCGTTGTCCGTTCGGGGCATACTTTTTTTCTAGAAAGCTTGCGGCGAGGCCAATACCGACAAAATGCGAAATTCAAAGAGTAGAATAACATATAAGTTTTTACAAAATAAATACTTCCCTATGGTTAAGATACCGCCTCGAATACCTCCTACTGCCAGCATGTTACATTCAATACAGCGTCGAACTCCATCGTGGTGGAGGACTCGCCCACCGTATCATGAACCGCACCAAGACTACCGAGTTAATTGGTACACAAGGAACCATGGAAGGTAACCCACATCCCTCGGCCATGCGGTTCAGCACACCGTGGGTGTAAGCACATGAAAAAGATGACCTATAACCTAAAACAAACATAACTTTTGCATTCGTTATTAGATCGGGGCAAACTTTTTTTTTTGTAGAAAGCTTGCAGCAAGGCCAACACCGACAAAAAGCGAAATTCAAAGAGAAGAATAGTATATAATTTTTTACAAAATAAATACTTCCCTATGGTTAAGATACTGCCTCGAATACCTCCTACTGCCAGCATGTTACATTCAATACAGCGTCGAATTCCATCGTGGTGGAAGACTCGCCCACCGTATCATGAACCGCGCCTAGACTACCGAGTTTATGGGTACACAAGGAACCATGGAAGGTAATCCACGTCCCTTGGCCACGCGGTTCAGCACACCATGGGTGTAAGCACACGAAAATGACGACCTATAACCTAAAACGAGCATAACTTTTGCGTCCGTTGTCTGTTCGGGGCGTACTTTTTTTCTAGAAAGCTTGCGGTGAGGCCAATACCAACAAAAAGTGAAATTCAAAGAGTAGAATAGTATATAATTTTATAAAAAATAAATAGTTCCCTATGGTTGAGATACGCCCTGAGTACCTCCTACTGCTAGCATGTTACATTCAATACAACGTCAAACTCCATCGCGGTGGAGGACTCGCCCACCATATCATGAACCGTGCCTAGACTACCGCATTTATGGGTAGACAAGGAACCATGGAAGGTAACCCACATCATTCGGGCACGCGATTCATCACACTGTGGATGTAAGCACACGAAAAAGGAGACCTATAACCTAAAACGAGCATAACTTTTGCATCCATTGTCCGATTGAGGCATACTTTTTGTTTCTAGAATGCTTGTGGCGAGGCCAACACCGACAAAAAGAGAAATTCAAAGAGTAGAATAGTATATAATTTTTTACAAAAGAAATACTTCCCTATGGTTAAGATACTGCCCCGAATACCTCCTACTGCCAGCATGTTACATTCAATACAGCATCGAACTCCATCGTGGTGGAGGACTCGCCCACTGTATCATGAACCGCGCCTAGACTACTGAGTTTATGGGTACACAAGGAACCAAGGAAGGTAACCCACGTCCCTTGGCCACATGGTTGAGCTCACCGTGGGTCTAAGCACACGAAAAATAAGACCCATAACCTAAAATGAGCAAAACTTTTGCGTCCGTTGTCCGTTCGGGGCATACTTTTTTTTTAGAAAGCTTGCGGCAAGGCCAATACCGACAAAATGCGAAATTCAAAGAGTAGAATAACATATAACTTTTTACAAAATAAATACTTCCCTATGGTTAAGATACCGCCTCGAATACCTCCTACTACCAGCATGTTACATTCAATACAGCGTCGAACTCCATCATGGTGGAGGACTCGCCCACTGTATCATGAACCGCGCCTAGACTACTGAGTTTATGGGTACACAAGGAACCAAGGAAGGTAACCCACGTCCCTTGGCCACACGGTTGAGCACACCGTGGGTCTAAGCACACGAAAAATAAGACCTATAACCTAAAATGAGCAAAACTTTTGCGTCCGTTGTCCGTTCGGGGCATACTTTTTTTCTAGAAAGCTTGCGGCGAGGCCAATACCGACAAAATGCGAAATTCAAAGAGTAGAATAACATATAAGTTTTTACAAAATAAATACTTCCCTATGGTTAAGATACCGCCTCGAATACCTCCTACTGCCAGCATGTTACATTCAATACAGCGTCGAACTCCATCGTGGTGGAGGACTCGCCCACCGTATCATGAACCGCACCAAGACTACCGAGTTAATTGGTACACAAGGAACCATGGAAGGTAACCCACATCCCTCGGCCATGCGGTTCAGCACACCGTGGGTGTAAGCACATGAAAAAGATGACCTATAACCTAAAACAAACATAACTTTTGCATTCGTTATTAGATCGGGGCAAACTTTTTTTTTTGTAGAAAGCTTGCAGCAAGGCCAACACCGACAAAAAGCGAAATTCAAAGAGAAGAATAGTATATAATTTTTTACAAAATAAATACTTCCCTATGGTTAAGATACTTCCTCGAATACCTCCTACTGCCAGCATGTTATATTCAATACGGCGTCGAACTCCATCGTGGTGGAGGACTCGCCCACCATATCATGAACCGCGCCTAGACTACCGAGTTTATGGGTACACAAGGAACCATGGAAGGTAACCTACATGCTTTGGCCACTCGGTTCAGCACACCGTGGGTGTAAGCACACGAAAAAGGAGACCTATAACCTAAAATGAGCATAACTTTTGCATCCATTGTCCGATCGGGGCATACTTTTTTTTTCTTGAAAGCTTGCGGCGAGGCCAACACCGACAAAAAGAGAAATTCAAAGAGAAGAATAGTATATAATTTTTTACAAAATAAATACTTCCCTATGGTTAAAATACTGCCTCGAATACCTCCTACTGCCAGCATGTTACATTCAATACAGCGTCGAATTCCATCGTGGTGGAAGACACGCCCACCGTATCATGAACCGCGCCTAGACTACCGAGTTTATGGGTACACAAGGAACCATGGAAGGTAATCCACGTCCCTTGGCCACGCGGTTCAGCATACCATGGGTGTAAGCACACGAAAAAGACGACCTATAACCTAAAACGAGCATAACTTTTGCGTCCGTTGTCTGTTCGGGGCGTACTTTTTTTCTAGAAAGCTTGCGGTGAGGCCAATACCAACAAAAAGTGAAATTCAAAGAGTAGAATAGTATATAATTTTATAAAAAATAAACAGTTCCCTATGGTTGAGATACAGCCCTGAGTACCTCCTACTGCTAGCATGTTACATTCAATACAACGTCAAACTCCATCGCGGTGGAGGACTCGCCCACCATATCATGAACCGTGCCTAGACTACCGCATTTATGGGTAGACAAGGAACCATGGAAGGTAACCCACATCATTCGGGCACGCGATTCATCACACTGTGGATGTAAGCACACGAAAAAGGAGACCTATAACCTAAAACGAGCATAACTTTTGCATCCATTGTCCGATTGAGGCATACTTTTTTTTTCTAGAATGCTTGCAGCGAGGCCAACACCGACAAAAAGAGAAATTCAAGGAGTAGAATAGTATATAATTTTTTACAAAAGAAATACTTCCCTATGGTTAAGATACTGCCCCGAATACCTCCTACTGCCAGCATGTTACATTCAATACAGCATCGAACTCCATCGTGGTGGAGGACTCGCCCACTGTATCATGAACCACGCCTAGACTACTGAGTTTATGGGTACACAAGGAACCAAGGAAGGTAACCCACGTCCCTTGGCCACACGGTTGAGCACACCGTGGGTCTAAGCACACGAAAAATATGACCCATAACCTAAAATGAGCAAAACTTTTGCGTCCGTTGTCCGTTCGGGGCATACTTTTTTTCTAGAAAGCTTGCGGCGAGGCCAATACCGACAAAATGCGAAATTCAAAAAGTAGAATAACATATAACTTTTTACAAAATAAATACTTCCCTATGGTCAAGATACCGCCTCGAATACCTCCTACTGCCAGCATGTTACATTCAATACAGCGTCGAACTCCATCATGGTGGAGGACTCGCCCACTGTATCATGAACCGCGCCTAGACTACTGAGTTTATGGGTACACAAGGAACCAAGGAAGGTAACCCACGTCCCTTGGCCACACGGTTGAGCACACCATGGGTCTAAGCACACGAAAAATAAGACCTATAACCTAAAATGAGCAAAACTTTTGCGTCCGTTGTCCGTTCGGGGCATACTTTTTTTCTAGAAAGCTTGCGGCGAGGCCAATACCGACAAAATGCGAAATTCAAAGAGTAGAATAACATATAAGTTTTTACAAATAAATACTTCCCTATGGTTAAGATACCGCCTCGAATACCTCCTACTGCCAGCATGTTACATTCAATACAGCGTCGAACTCCATCGTGGTGGAGGACTCGCCCACCGTATCATGAACCGCACCTAGACTACCGAGTTTATGGGTACAAAAGGAACCATGGAAGGTAAACCACATCCCTCGGCCACGCGGTTCAGCACACCATGGGTGTAAGCACACGAAAAATGAGACGTATAACCTAAAACGAGCGTAACTTTTGCGTCCGTTGTCCGTTCGGGGCATTCTTTTTTTCTAGAAAGCTTGCGGCGAGGCCAATACCGATAAAAAGTGAAATTCAAAGAGTAGAATATTATATAATTTATAAAAAATAAATAGTTCCCTATGGTTGAGATACCGCCCCGAGTACCTCCTACTGCTAGCATGTTACATTCAATACAACATCGAACTCCATCGCGGTGGAGGACTCGCCCACCATATCATGAACCGCGCCTAGACTACCGCGTTTATGGGTACACAAGGAACCATGGAAGGTAACCCACATTATTCGGGCACGCGATTCATCACACCATGGATGTAAGCACAAGAAAAAGGAGACCTATAACATAAAACGATCATAACTTTTGCATCCATTGTTCGATTGAGGCAAACTTTTTTTTTCTAGAAAGCTTTCGGCAATGCCAACACCGACAAAAAGCGAAATTCAAAGAGTAGAATAGTATATAATTTTTTACAAAATAAATACTTCCCTATGGTTAAGATACCGCCCCGAATACCTCCTACTGCCAGCATGTTATATTCAATACAGTGTCGAACTCCATCGTGGTGGAGGACTCGCCCACCGTATCATGAACCGCGCCTAGACTACCGAGTTTATGGGTGTAAGCATACAAAAAATAAGACCTACTGATACATCCGGCCCAGGTAGGGTGGAATGAAGCCCGACACACCGATCCGGATTCCCTGAATCCTGCAATCTTAGCACCACAACTCCTGCCGAAAGCCCAACACACCGACCCGATTCTAGATCTGCGACCTGAATCCGCAGTGTTAGCACCGCAACTCCGGCGCCCCCACTCGGGGAAAGGCCCAATCTCCCTAAAAGACTAGTCTGATAGGGGAAGGGTGGCTCTCCCTTTTAAGGTGGCTTCCACCTCCCAAGCTAAGCATGGTGGGATTATTCAGAGGCTCACACGGTCGCCGCCCTAGCGGGTAATAGTGGAGGATGTCCTCATCATTCTCCCCTTCTTAACAAGGGCCCAGCTCTGATACCAAATGATACATCCGGCCCAGGTAGGGTGGAATGAAGCCCGACACACCGATCCGGATTCCCTGAATCCTGCAATCTTAGCACCACAATTCCTGCCGAAAGCCCAACACACCGACCCGATTCTAGATCTGCGACCTGAATCCGCAGTGTTAGCACCGCAACTCCGGCGCCCCCACTCGGGGAAAGGCCCAATCTCCCTAAAAGACTAGTCTGATAGGGGAAGGGTGGCTCTCCCTTTTAAGGTGGCTTCCACCTCCCAAGCTAAGCATGGTGGGATTATTCAGAGGCTCACACGGTCGCCGCCCTAGCGGGTAATAGTGGAGGATGTCCTCATCACCTACAACCTAAAACGAGCGTAACTTTTGCGTCCATTGTCCGTTTGGGGCATACTTTTTATTCTATAAAGCATGCGGCAAGGCCAATACCGACAAAAAGCAAAATTCGAAGAGTAGAATAGTATATAATTTTTTATGAAATAAGTACTTCCCTATGGTTAAGATACTGCCCCGAATACCTCCTACTGCCAGCATGTTACATTCAATACAACATCGAACTGCATCATGGTGGAGGACTCGCCCACTGTATCATGAACCGCGCCTAGACTACTGAGTTTATGGGTACACAAGGAACCATGGAAGGTAACCCATATCCCTCGGCCACACGGTTCAGCACACCGTATGTGTAAGCATACGAAAAAGGAGACCTATAACCTAAAATAAGCATAACTTTTGCATCTGTTGTCCGATCGGGGCATACTTTTTTTTTCTAGAAAGCTTGCAGTGAGGCCAACACTGAAAAAAAGCGAAATTCAAAGTGTAGAATAGTATATAATTTTATAAAAAATAAATAATTTCTTATGGTTGAGATATCCCCCCGAGTACCTCCTACTGCTAGCATGTTACATTCAATACAACGTAGGACTCCATCGCGGTGGAGGACTCGCTCACCGTATCATGAATCGCGTCTAGACTATCTAGTTTATGGCTACACAAGGAACCATGGAAGGTAACCTACATGCTTCGGCCACTCGGTTCAGGACACCGTGGGTGTAAGCACACGAAAAATGAGACCTATAACCTAAAACGAGCATAACTTTTGCATCCGTTGTCCGATCGGGGCATACTTTTTTTTTCTAGAAAGCTTGCGGCGAGGCCAACACCGACAGAAAGCGAAATTCAAAGAGTATAATAGTATATAATTTCTTATAAAATAAATACTTCCCTATGGTTAAGATACTGCCCTGAATACCTCCTACTGCCAGCATGTTATAATCAATACAGCGTCGAACTCCATCGTGGTGGAGGACTCGCCCACCGTATCATGAACCGCGCCTAGACTACCGAGTTTATGGGTACACAAGGAACCATGGAAGGTAACCCACATCCCTCAGCCACGCGGTTCAGCACACCGTGGGTGTAAGCACACTAAAAAGATGACCTATAACCTAAAACGAGCGTAACTTTTGCGTCCGTTTTCCGTTAGGGGCATACTTTTTTTCTAGAAAGCTTGCAGCGAGGCTAATACCGACAAAAAGTGAATTCAAAGAATAGAATAATATATAATTTTATAAAAAATAAATAGTTCCCTATGGTTGAGATACCGCCCTGAGTACCTCCTACTGCTAGCATGTTACATTCAATACAGCGTCGAACTCCATCGTGGTGGAGGACTCGGCCACCGTATCATGAACCGCGCCTAGACTACCGAGTTTATGGGTACACAAGGAACCATGAAAGGTAACCCACATCCCTCGGCCACGCGGTTCAGCACACCGTGGGTGTAAGCACACTAAAAAGATGACCTATAACCTAAAACGAACATAACTTTTGCATCCGTTCTCCGTTCGGGGCATACTTTTTTATTAGAAAGCTTGCGGCGAGGCCAATACCGACAAAATGCGAAATTCAAAGAGTAGAATAATGTATAATTTTTTACAAAATAAATACTTTCCTATGGTTAAGATACCGCCCCGAATACCTCCTACTGCCAGCATGTTATATTCAATACAGTGTCGAACTCCATCGTGGTGGAGGACTCGCCCACCGTATCATGAATCGCGCCTGGACTACCGAGTTTATGGGTACACAAGGAACCATGAAAGGTAACCCACATCCCTCAGACACGCGGTTCAGCACACCGTGGGTGGAAGCACACGAAAAAGACGACCTAAAACCTAAAACGAACATAACTTTTGCTTCCGTTGTCTGATCGGGGCATACTTTTTTTTTCTAGAAAGCTTGCGGCGAGGCCAACACCAACAAAAAGCAAAATTCAATGAGTAGAATAGTATATTTTTTACAAAATAAATACTTCCCTATGGTTAAGATACTGCCCCAAAAACCTCCTACTGCTAGCATGTATATTCAATACAGTGTCGAACTCCATCATGGTGGAGGACTCGCCCACTGTATCATGAACCGCGCCTAGACTACCGAGTTTATGGGTACACAAGGAACCATGGAAGGTAACCCACATCCCTTGGCCACGTGGTTCAGCACACCGTGGGTGTAAGCACATGAAAAAGATGACCTATAACCTAAAACGAACATAACTTTTGCATTCGTTATCCGATTAGGGCAAACTTTTTTTTTCTAGAAAGCTTGCAGCAAGGCCAACACCGACAAAAAGCAAAATTCAAAGAGTAGAATAGTATATAATTTTTTACAAAATAAATACTTCCCTATGGTTAAGATACTGCCCTGAATACCTCCTACTGCCAGCATGTTATATTCAATACGGCGTCGAATTCCGTCGTGGTGGAGGACTCGCCCACCATATCAAGAAGCATGCCTAGACTACCGAGTTTATGGGTACACAAGGAACCATGGAAGGTAACCCACATCCCTCGGCCACACGGTTCAGCACACCGTGGGAGTAAGCACACGAAAAATAAGACCTATAACCTAAAATGAGCAAAACTTTTGTGTCCGTTGTCCGTTCGGGGCATACTTTTTTTCTAGAAAGCTTGTGGCAAGGCCAATACCGACAAAATGCAAAATTTAAAGAGTAGAATAATATATAATTTTTTACAAAATAAATACTTCCCTAAGGTTAAGGTACTGCCCCGAATACCTCCTACTGCCAGCATGTTACATTCAATACAGCGTCGAACTCCATCGTGGTGGACGGACTCGCCCACCGTATCATGAACCGCGCCTAGACTACCGAGTTTATGGTTCCACAAGGAACCATGAAAGGTAACCCACATCCCTTGGACACGCGGTTCAGCACACCGTGGGTGTAAGCACACGAAAAAGACGACCTATAACCTAAAACGAACATAACTTTTGCTTCCGTTGTCTGATCGGGGCATAGTTTTTTTTTCTAGAAAGCTTGCGACGAGGCCAACACCAACAAAAAGCAAAATTCAAAGAGTAGAATAGTATATAATTTTTTATAAAATAAATACTTCCCTATGGTTAAGATACTGCCCCAAATACCTCCCACTGCCAGCATGTTATATTCAATACGGCGTCGAACTCCATCGTGGTGGAGGACTCGCTCATCGTATCATGAACCGCGCCTAGACTACCGGGTTAATGGGTACACAAGGAACCATGGAAGGTAACCCACATTCCTCGGCCACGCGGTTCTGCACACCGTGGGTGTAAGCACACTAAAAAGATGACCTATAACCTAAAACGAACATAACTTTTGCATCCGTTGTCCGTTCGGGGCATACTTTTTTATTAGAAAGCTTGCGGCGAGGCCAATACCGACAAAATGTGAAATTCAAAGAGTAGAATAATATATAATTTTTTACAAAATAAATACTTCCCTAAGGTTAAGGTACTGCCCCGAATACCTCCTACTGCCAGCATGTTACATTCAATACAGCGTCGAACTCCATCGTGGTGGAGGACTCGCCCACCGTATCATGAACCGCGCCTAGACTACCGAGTTTATGGGTACACAAGGAACCATGAAAGGTAACCCACATCCCTCAGGACACGCGGTTCAGCACACCGTGGGTGTAAGCACACGAAATAGACGACCTAAAACCTAAAACGAACATAACTTTTGCTTCCGTTGTCTGATCGGGACATACTTTCTTTTTCTAGAAAGCTTGCGGCGAGGCCAACACCAACAAAAAGCAAAATTCAATGAGTAGAATAGTATATTTTTTACAAAATAAATACTTCCCTATGGTTAAGATACTGCCCCAAAAACCTCCTACTGCTAGCATGTTATATTCAATACAGTGTCGAACTCCATCATGGTGGAGGACTCGCCCACTGTATCATGAACCGCGCCTAGACTACCGAGTTTATGGGTACACAAGGAACCATGGAAGGTAACCCACATCCCTTGGCCACGTGGTTCAGCACACCGTGGGTGTAAGCACATGAAAAAGATGACCTATAACCTAAAACGGACATAACTTTTGCATTCGTTATCCGATTAGGGCAAACTTTTTTTTTCTAGAAAGCTTGCAGCAAGGCCAACACCGACAAAAAGCAAAATTCAAAGAGTAGAATAGTATATAATTTTTTACAAAATAAATACTTCCCTATGGTTAAGATATTGCCCCGAATACCTCCTACTGCCAGCATGTTATATTCAATACGGCGTCGAATTCCGTCATGGTGGAGGACTCGCCCACCATATCAAGAAGCATGCCTAGACTACCGAGTTTATGGGTACACAAGGAACCATGGAAGGTTACCCACATCCCTCGGCCACACGGTTCAGCACACCGTGGGAGTAAGCACACGAAAAATAAGACCTATAACCTAAAATGAGCAAAACTTTTGTGTCCGTTGTCCGTTCGGGGCATACTTTTTCTCTAGAAAGCTTGTGGCGAGGCCAATACCGACAAAATGCGAAATTTAAAGAGTAGAATAATATATAATTTTTTACAAAATAAATACTTCCCTAAGGTTAAGGTACTGCCCCGAATACCTCCTACTGCCAGCATGTTACATTCAATACAGCGTCGAACTCCATCGTGGTGGAGGACTCGCCCACCGTATCATGAACCGCGCCTAGACTACCGAGTTTATGGGTACACAAGGAACCATGAAAGGTAACCCACATCCCTCGGACACGCGGTTCAGCACACCGTGGGTGTAAGCACACGAAAAAGACGACCTATAACCTAAAACGAACATAACTTTTGCTTCCGTTGTCTGATCGGGGCATACTTTTTTTTTCTAGAAAGCTTGCGACGAGGCCAACACCAACAAAAAGCAAAATTCAAAGAGTAGAATAGTATATAATTTTTTATAAAATAAATACTTCCCTATGGTTAAGATACTGCCCCAAATACCTCCCACTGCCGGCATGTTATATTCAATACGGCGTCGAACTCCATCGTGGTGGAGGACTCGCTCATCGTATCATGAACCGCGCCTAGACTACCGGGTTTATGGGTACACAAGGAACCATGGAAGGTAACCCACATCCCTTGGCCACGTGGTTCAGCACACCGTGGGTGTAAGCACATGAAAAAGATGACCTATAACCTAAAACGGACATAACTTTTGCATTCGTTATCCGATTAGGGCAAACTTTTTTTTTCTAGAAAGCTTGCAGCAAGGCCAACACCGACAAAAAGCAAAATTCAAAGAGTAGAATAGTATATAATTTTTTACAAAATAAATACTTCCCTATGGTTAAGATATTGCCCCGAATACCTCCTACTGCCAGCATGTTATATTCAATACGGCGTCGAATTCCGTCATGGTGGAGGACTCGCCCACCATATCAAGAAGCATGCCTAGACTACCGAGTTTATGGGTACACAAGGAACCATGGAAGGTTACCCACATCCCTCGGCCACACGGTTCAGCACACCGTGGGAGTAAGCACACGAAAAATAAGACCTATAACCTAAAATGAGCAAAACTTTTGTGTCCGTTGTCCGTTCGGGGCATACTTTTTCTCTAGAAAGCTTGTGGCGAGGCCAATACCGACAAAATGCGAAATTTAAAGAGTAGAATAATATATAATTTTTTACAAAATAAATACTTCCCTAAGGTTAAGGTACTGCCCCGAATACCTCCTACTGCCAGCATGTTACATTCAATACAGCGTCGAACTCCATCGTGGTGGAGGACTCGCCCACCGTATCATGAACCGCGCCTAGACTACCGAGTTTATGGGTACACAAGGAACCATGAAAGGTAACCCACATCCCTCGGACACGCGGTTCAGCACACCGTGGGTGTAAGCACACGAAAAAGACGACCTATAACCTAAAACGAACATAACTTTTGCTTCCGTTGTCTGATCGGGGCATACTTTTTTTTTCTAGAAAGCTTGCGACGAGGCCAACACCAACAAAAAGCAAAATTCAAAGAGTAGAATAGTATATAATTTTTTATAAAATAAATACTTCCCTATGGTTAAGATACTGCCCCAAATACCTCCCACTGCCGGCATGTTATATTCAATACGGCGTCGAACTCCATCGTGGTGGAGGACTCGCTCATCGTATCATGAACCGCGCCTAGACTACCGGGTTTATGGGTACACAAGGAACCATGGAAGGTAACCCACATCCCTTGGCCACGTGGTTCAGCACACCGTGGGTGTAAGCACATGAAAAAGATGACCTATAACCTAAAACGGACATAACTTTTGCATTCGTTATCCGATTAGGGCAAACTTTTTTTTTCTAGAAAGCTTGCAGCAAGGCCAACACCGACAAAAAGCAAAATTCAAAGAGTAGAATAGTATATAATTTTTTACAAAATAAATACTTCCCTATGGTTAAGATATTGCCCCGAATACCTCCTACTGCCAGCATGTTATATTCAATACGGCGTCGAATTCCGTCATGGTGGAGGACTCGCCCACCATATCAAGAAGCATGCCTAGACTACCGAGTTTATGGGTACACAAGGAACCATGGAAGGTTACCCACATCCCTCGGCCACACGGTTCAGCACACCGTGGGAGTAAGCACACGAAAAATAAGACCTATAACCTAAAATGAGCAAAACTTTTGTGTCCGTTGTCCGTTCGGGGCATACTTTTTCTCTAGAAAGCTTGTGGCGAGGCCAATACCGACAAAATGCGAAATTTAAAGAGTAGAATAATATATAATTTTTTACAAAATAAATACTTCCCTAAGGTTAAGGTACTGCCCCGAATACCTCCTACTGCCAGCATGTTACATTCAATACAGCGTCGAACTCCATCGTGGTGGAGGACTCGCCCACCGTATCATGAACCGCGCCTAGACTACCGAGTTTATGGGTACACAAGGAACCATGAAAGGTAACCCACATCCCTCGGACACGCGGTTCAGCACACCGTGGGTGTAAGCACACGAAAAAGACGACCTATAACCTAAAACGAACATAACTTTTGCTTCCGTTGTCTGATCGGGGCATACTTTTTTTTTCTAGAAAGCTTGCGACGAGGCCAACACCAACAAAAAGCAAAATTCAAAGAGAGAATAGTATATAATTTCTTATAAATAAATACTTCCCTATGGTTAAGATACTGCCCCTGAATACCTCCTACTGCCAGCATGTTACTATTCAATACAGGCGTCGACTCCATCGTGGTGGAGGACTCGCCCACCGTATCATGAACCGCGCCTAGACTACCGAGTTTATGGGTACACAAGGAACCATGGAAGGTAACCATATCCCTCCGGCCTAGTCGGTTCATCACACCGTGTGTGTAAGCATACGAAAAAGGAGTACCTATAACCTAAAACGAGCAGTAACTTTGCAGTCCGTTTCCGTTAGGGGCATACTTTTTTTCTAGAAAGCTT
>MU847742.1:0-41273 GCA_032690845.1 Eleusine coracana subsp. coracana
ACCTAAAACGAGCACAACTTTTTGCATCCGTTGTCCAATCGGGGGATACTTTTTTTCTAGAAGCTTGCGCGAGGCCAACACTAACAATAACAAAATTCAATGAGTAGAATAGTAGAGTAATTTTATTCAAAATAAATACTTTCCTATGGTTACGATACCGCCCCGAATACCTCCTACTGCCAGCAGGTTACATTCTACATAGCGTCGAACTCCATCATGATGGAGGACTCGCCCACCGTATCAGGAACCGCACCTAGACTACCGAGGTTTAGGGTACACAAGGAACCATGGAAGGTAACCCACATCCCTCGGCCACGCGGTTCAGCACACCGGGGTATAAGCACATGAAAAAATGAGACCTATAACTAAAACGAGTGTAACTTTTGCGTCTGTTGTCTGTTAGTGGCATACTTTTTTCTAGAAAGCTTGCGCGAGGCCAACACTGACAAAAAGCGAAATTCAAAGAGTAGAATAGTATATAATTTACAAAAAATAAATACATCCCTATGGTTAAGATACACCCCCGAGTACCTCCTACTGGTAGCATGTTACATTCAATACAGCGTCGAACTCCATCGTTGTGGAGGACTCGCCCACCGTATCATGAACTTGCGCCTAGACTACCGAGTTTATGGGTACACAAGGAACCATGGAAGGTAACCCGCATCCCTCGTGCATACGGTTCAGCACACCATGGGTGTAAGCACATCAACAATGAGACATATAACCTAAAACGAGCAGAACTTTTGCATCCGTTGTCCAATCGGGGGATACTTTTTTTTCTAGAAAGCTTGCGGCGAGGCCAACACTAACAATAAACAAAATTCAATGAGTAGAATAGTATATAATTTTATTCAAAATAAATACTTTCCTATGGTTAAGATACCACCCCGAATACCTCCTACTGCCAACATGTTACATTCAATACAGCATCGAACTCCATCGTGGTGGAGGACTCGCCCACCATATCATTAACCGCACCTAGACTACCGAGTTTATGGGTACACAAGGAACCATGGAAGGTAACTCGCATCCCTCGGCCACGTGATTCAGCACATCGTGGGTGTAAGCACAAGAAAAATGAGACCTATAACCTAAAACGAGCATAACTTTTGCATCCGTTGTCCGATCAGGGCGTACTTTTTTTTTCTAGAAAGCTTGTGGCGAGGCTAACACCGATAAAAAGTGAAATTCAAACAATAGAATAGTATATAATTTTTTCAAAATAAATACTTTCCAACGGTTAAGATACCGTCCCGATACCTCCTACTGCCAGCATGTTACATTCAATACAACGTCGAACTCTATCGTGGTGGAGGAATCACCCACCGTATCATGAACCGCGCCTAGACTACCGAGTTTATGGGTACATAAGGAACCATAGAAGGTAACCCGCATCCCTCGGCCACGCGGTTCAGCACACCGTGGGTGTAAGAACATGAAAAATGAGACCTATAACCTAAAAGGAGCATAACTTTTGCATCTGTTGTCCGATCGGGGCATACTTTTTTTTCAAGAAAGCTTGTGGCAAGGACAATGCCGACAAAAAGCAAAATTCAAAGAGTAGAATAGTATATAATTTTTACAAAAAATAAATACTTCCCTGTGGTTGAGATACCGCCCCGAGTACTTCCTACTGCTAGCATGTTACATTCAATACAACGTCAAACTCCATCGTTGCGGATGAATCGCCCACCATATCATGAACTGCACCTAGACTACCGAGTTTATGAGTACACAAGGAACCATGGAAGGTAACCCGCATCCCTCGGCCATGCGGTTCAGCACACCGTGGGTGTAAGCACATGAAAAATGAGACCAATTACCTAAAACGAGCATAACTTTTGTGTCTGTTGTCTATTAGGGCATACCATTTTTCTACAAAGCTTGCAGTGAGGCCAACACCGATAGATAGCAAAATTCAAAGAGTAGAATAGTATATTAGTTTACAAAACATAAATACTTCCCTGTGGTTGAGAGACCACCCCGAGTACCTCCGACTGCTAGCTTGTACATTCAATACAACGTCAAACTCCATCGCTATGGAGGACTCGCCCACCGTATCATGAACCGCGCATAGACTACCAAGTTTACGGGTATACAAGGAACCATGGAAGGTAACCCACATTCCTCGTCCAAGCGGTTCAGCACACCATGGGTGTAAGCACATGAAAAATGAGACATATAACCTAAAACAAGCATAACTTTTGCATCCATTGTCCAATCAGGGCATACTTTTTTTTTCTAGAAAGCTTGTGGCGAGGCCAACACCGATAAAAAGTGAAATTCAAACAGTAGAATAGTATATAATTTTTCTCAAAATAAATACTTTCCAATGGTTAAGATATCGCCCGGAATACCTCCTACTACCAGCATGTTACATTCAATACAGCGTCGAACTCTATCGTGGTGGAGGACTCGCCC
Source organism: Eleusine coracana subsp. coracana (assembly GCA_032690845.1). NCBI lineage: Eukaryota > Viridiplantae > Streptophyta > Magnoliopsida > Poales > Poaceae > Eleusine > Eleusine coracana. Next base: position 2,425 of record MU847742.1, read on the forward strand.
AAGGTATCATGAACCGCGCCTAGACTACCGAGTTTATGGGTACACAAGGAACCATGGAAGGTAACCCGCGTCCCTCGGCCACGTGGTTCAGCACACCGTGGGTGTAAGCACATGAAAAATGAGACCTATAACCTAAAACGAGCATAACTTTTGCATCTGTTGTCCGATCGGGGCATACTTTTTTTCTACAAAGCTTGTGGCAAGACAAATGCTGACAAAAAGCAAAATTCAAAGAGTAGAATAGTATATAATTTTTACCAAAAATAAATACTTCCCTGTGGTTGAGATACCGCCCCGAGTACCTCCTACTACTAGCATGTTACATTCAATACAAAGTCAAACTCCATCTTTGTGGATGAATCGCCCATCGTATCATGAACTGCACCTAGACTACCGAGTTTACGGGTATACAAGGAACCATGGAAGGTAACCCATGTCCCTCGTCCACGCGGTTCAGCACATCGTGGGTGTAAGCACATGAAAAATGAGACCTATAACCTAAAACGAGCATAACTTTTGCATCTGTTATCCTATTGTGGCATAGTTTTTCTTTCTTGAAAGCTTGCGGCGAGGCCAACACCGACAATAAGTGAAATTCACAGAGTAGAATAGTATAAAATTTTTTTCAAAATAAATACTTTCCTATGGTTAAGATACCGCCCCGAATACCTCCTACTGCCAGCATGTTACATTCTACATAGCGTCGAACTCCATCGTGATGGAGGACTCGCCCACCGTATCATGAACCGCGCCTAGACTACCAAGTTTATGGGTACACAAGGAACCATGGAAGGTAACCCACATCCCTTGGCCACGCGGTTCAGCACACCGTGGGTATAGGCACATGAAAAATGAGACCTATAACCTAAAACGAGTGTAACTTTTGCGTCTGTTGTCTGTTAGGGGCATACTTTTTTTCTAGAAAGCTTGCAGCGAGGCCAACACTGACAAAAAGCATAATTCAAAGAGTAGAATAGTATATAATTTTACAAAAAATAAATACATCCCTATGGTTGAGATACAGCCCCGAGTACCTCCTACTGCTAGCATGTTACATGCAACACAGCGTCGAACTCCATCGCTGTGGAGGACTCGCCCACCGCGCCGAGACTACCGAGTTTATGGGTACACAAGGAACCATGGAAGGTAACCCGCATTCCTCGGCCACGTGATTCAGGACACCGTGGGTGTAAGCACATGAAAAATGAGACCTATAACCTAAAACGAGCATAACTTTTGCATCCGTTGTCCGATCAGGGCATACTTTTTTTTCTAGAAAGCTTGTGGCGAGGACAATACCGATAAAAAAGTGGAATTCAAATAGTAGAATAGTATATAATTTTTTTCAAAATAAATACTTTCCTATGGTTAAGATACCGCCCCAAATACCTCCGACTGCCAGCATGTTACATTCAATACAACGTCGAACTCTATCGTGGTGGAGGACTCGCCCACCGTATCATGAACCGCGCCTAGACTACCGAGTTTATGGGTACACAAGGAACCATGGAAGGTAACCCGCATCCCTCGGCCACGCGGTTCAGCACACCGTGGGTGTAAGCACATGAAAAATGATACCTATAACCTAAAACGAGCATAACTTTTGCTTCTGTTGTCTGATGGGGGCATACTTTTTTTTTCTAGAAAGCTTGTGGCAAGGCTAATGCTGACAAAAAGCAATATTCAAAGAGTAGAATAGTATATAAGTTTTACAAAAAATAAATACTTCCCTGTGGTTGAGATACCGCCCCGAGTACCTCCTACTGCTAGCATGTTACATTCAATACAACGTCAAACTCCATCGTTGTGGATGAATCGCCCACCGTATCATTAACTGCACCTAGACTACCGAGTTTACGGGTACACAAGGAACCATGGAAGGTAACCCACGTCCCTCGTCCACGCGGTTCAGCATATCGCGGGTGTAAGCACATGAAAAATGAGACCTATAACCTAAAAACGAGCATAACTTTTGCATCCATTGTCCTATTGGGGCATAGTTTTTTTTCTAGAAAGCTTACAGCGAGGCCAACACCGACAATAAGTGAAATTCAAAGAGTAGAATAGTATATAATATTTTTCAAAATAAATACTTTCCTATGGTTAAGATACCCCCCCCCGAATACCTCCTACTGCCAGCATGTTACATTCTATATAGTGTTGAACTCCATCGTGATGGAGGACTCGCCCACCGTATCATGAACCGCGGCTAGACTACCGAGTTTATGGGTACCCAAGGAACCATGGAATGTAACCTGCATCCCTCAGCCACGCGGTTCAGCACAACGTGGATGTAAGCACATGAAAAATGAGACCTATAACGTAAAACGAGCATAACTTTTGCATCCGTTGTCCGATTGGGGCATCCTTTTTTTTTCTTCAAAGCTTGCAGCGAGGCCAACACTGACAAAAAGCAAAATTCAAAGAGTAGAATAGTATATAATTCTTTTCAAAATAAATACTTCCCTATAGTTGAGATACCGCCCCGAATACCTCCTACTGCCAGCATGTTACATTCAATACAGCGATGAACTCCGTCGTGGTGGAGGACTGGCCTACCGTATCATGAACTACGACTAGACTACCGAGTTTATGGGTACACAAGGAACCATGGAAGGTAACCCACATCCCTCGGCCACGCGGTTCAGCACACCGTGGGTATAAGCACATGAAAAATGAGACCTATAACCTAAAACAAGTGTAACTTTTGCGTCCGTTGTCTGTTAGGGGCATACTTTTTTTCTAGAAAGCTTGAAGCCTGGCCAACACCGACAAAAAGCGAAATTGAAAAAGTAGAATAGTATATAATTTTACAAAAAATAAATACATCCCTATGGTTGAGATACAGCCCCGAGTACCTCCTACTGCTTGCATGTTACATTCAATACAGCGTCGAACTCCATCGCTGTGGAGGACTCGCCCAGAATATCATGAACTTCGCCTAGACTACCGAGTTTATGGGTACACAAGGAACCATGGAAGCTAACCCACATCCATCGGCCATGCGGTTCAGCACACCGTGGGTGTAAGCACATGAAAAATGAGACCTATAACATAAAATGAGCATAACTTTTGCATCTGTTGTCCGATCGGGGCATACTTTTTTTTCTACAAAGCTTGTGGCAAGACCAATGCTGACAAAAAGCAAAATTAAAGAGTAGAATAGTATATAATTTTTACAAAAAATAAATACTTCCCTGTGGTTGAGATACCGCCCCGAGTACCTCCTACTACTAGCATGTTACATTCAATACAACGTCAAACTCCATCTTTGTGGATGAATCGCCCATCGTATCATGAACTGCACCTAGACTACCGAGTTTACGGGTATACAAGGAACCATGGAAGGTAACCCATGTCCCTCGACCACGCGGTTCAGCATATCGTGGGTGTAAGCACATGAAAAATGAGACCTATAACCTAAAACGAGCATAACTTTTGCATCCGTTGTCCTATTGGGGCATAGTTTTTCTTTCTTGAAAGCTTGCGGCGAGGCCAACACCGACAATAAGTGAAATTCACAGAGTAGAATAGTATATAATTTTTTTCAAAATAAATACTTTCCTATGGTTAAGATACCGCCCCGAATACCTCCTACTGCCAGCATGTTACATTCTACATAGCGTCGAACTCCATCGTGATGGAGGACTCGCCCACCGTATCATGAACCGCGCCTAGACTACCGAGTTTATGGGTACACAAGGAACCATGGAAGGTAACCCACATCCCTTGGCCACGCGGTTCAGCACACCGTGGGTATAGGCACATGAAAAATGAGACCTATAACCTAAAACGAGTGTAACTTTTGCGTCTGTTGTCTCTTAGGGGCATACTTTTTTTCTAGAAAGCTTGCAGCGAGGCCAACACTGACAAAAAGCATAATTCAAAGAGTAGAATAGTATATAATTTTACAAAAAATAAATACATCCCTATGGTTGAGATACAGCCCTGAGTACCTCCTACTGCTAGCATATTATATTCAATACAGCATCGAACTCCATCGCTGTGGAGGACTCGCCCACCGTATCATGAACTGCGCCTAGGCTACCGAGATTATGGGTACACAAGGAACCATGGAAGGTAACCCGCATTCCTCGGCGACGTGATTCAGGACACCGTGGGTGTAAGCACATGAAAAATGAGACCTATAACCTAAAACGAGCATAACTTTTGCATCCATTGTCCGATCAGGGCATACTTTTTTTTCTAGAAAGCTTGTGGCGAGGACAATACCGATAAAAAAGTGGAATTCAAATAGTAGAATAGTATATAATTTTTTTCAAAATAAATACTTTCCTATGGTTAAGATACCGCCCCAAATACCTCCGACTGCCAGCATGTTACATTCAATACAACGTCGAACTCTATCGTGGTGGAGGACTCGCCCACCGTATCATGAACCGCGCCTAGACTACCGAGTTTATGGGTACACAAGGAACCATGGAAGGTAACCCGCATCCCTCGGCCACGCGGTTCAGCACACCGTGGGTGTAAGCACATGAAAAATGATGCCTATAACCTAAAACGAGCATAACTTTTGCATCTGTTGTCTGATCGGGGCATACTTTTTTTTTCTAGAAAGCTTGTGGCAAGGCTAATGCTGACAAAAAGCAATATTCAAAGAGTAGAATAGTATATAATTTTTACAAAAAATAAATACTTCCCTGTGGTTGAGATACCGCCCCGAGTACCTCCTACTGCTAGCATGTTACATTCAATACAACGTCAAACTCCATCGTTGTGGATGAATCGCCCACCGTATCATTAACTGCACCTAGACTACCGAGTTTACGGGTACACAAGGAACCATGGAAGGTAACCCACGTCCCTCGTCCACGCGGTTCAGCATATCGTGGGTGTAAGCACATGAAAAATGAGACCTATAACCTAAAAACGAGCATAACTTTTGCATCCATTGTCCTATTGGGGCATAGTTTTTTTTCTAGAAAGCTTGCAGCGAGGCCAACACCGACAATAAGTGAAATTCAAAGAGTAGAATAGTATATAATATTTTTCAAAATAAATACTTTCCTATGGTTAAGATACCCCCCCGAATACCTCCTACTGCCAGCATGTTACATTCTATATAGTGTCGAACTCAATCGTGATGAGGACTCGCCCACCGTATCATGAACCGCGCCTAGACTACCGAGTTTATGGGTACCCAAGGAACCATGGAATGTAACCTGCATCCCTCAGCCACGCGGTTCAGCACAACGTGGATGTAAGCACATGAAAAATGAGACCTATAACCTAAAACGAGCATAACTTTTGCATCCGTTGTCCGATTGGGGCATCCTTTTTTTTTCTTGAAAGCTTGCAGCGAGGCCAACACCGACAAAAAGCAAAATTCAAAGAGTAGAATAGTATATAATTCTTTTCAAAATAAATACTTCCCTATAGTTAAGATACCGCCCCGAATACCTCCTACTGCCAGCATGTTACATTCAATACAGCGATGAACTCCGTCGTGGTGGAGGACTGGCCTACCGTATCATGAACTACGACTAGACTACCGAGTTTATGGGTGCACAAGGAACCATGGAAGGTAACCCACATCCCTCGGCCACGCGGTTCAGCACACCGTGGGTATAAGCACATGAAAAATGAGACCTATAACCTAAAACGAGTGTAACTTTTGCGTCCGTTGTCTGTTAGGGGCATACTTTTTTTCTAGAAAGCTTGAAGCCTGGCCAACACCGACAAAAAGCAAAATTGAAAAAGTAGAATAGTATATAATTTTACAAAAAATAAATACATCCCTATGGTTGAGATACAGCCCCGAGTACCTCCTACTGCTTGCATGTTACATTCAATACAGCGTCGAACTCCATCGCTGTGGAGGACTCGCCCACAGTATCATGAACTTCGCCTAGACTACCGAGTTTATGGGTACACAAGGAACCATGGAAGCTAACCCACATCCATCGGCCATGCGGTTCATCACATCGTGGGTGTAAGCACATGAAAAATGAGACCTATAACATAAAACGAGCGTAACTTTTGCGTGTGTTGTCTGTTAGGGGCATACTTTTTTTCTAGAAAGCTTGTGGTGAGGCCAACACCGACAGATAGCAAAATTCAAAGAGTAGAATAGTATATAAGTTTACAAAAAATAAATACCTCCCTGTGGTTGAGGTACCGCCCCGAGTACCTCCTACTGCTAGCATGTACATTCAATACAACGTCAAACTCCATCGCTGCGGAGGACTCGCCCACCGTATCATGAATCGTGCCTAGACAACCGAGTTTACAGGTATACAAGGAACCATGGAAGGTAACCCACATCCCTCGTCCACGTGGTTCAGCACACCGTGGGTGTAAGCACATGAAAAATGATACATATAACCTAAAACGAGCATAACTTTTGCATCCGTTGTCCTATCGAGGCATACTTTTTTTTCTAGAAAGCTTGCAGCGAGGCCAACACTGACAAAAAGCAAAATTCAAAGAGTAGAATAGTATATAATTCTTTTCAAAATAAATACTTCCCTATAGTTGAGATACCGCCCCGAATACCTCCGACTGCCAGCATGTTACATTCAATACAACGTCGAACTCTATCGTGGTGGAGGACTCGCCCACCGTATCATGAACCGCGCCTAGACTACCGAGTTTATGGGTACACAAGGAACCATGGAAGGTAACCCGCATCCCTCGGCCACGCGGTTCAGCACACCGTGGGTGTAAGCACATGAAAAATGATGCCTATAACCTAAAACGAGCATAACTTTTGCATCTGTTGTCTGATCGGGGCATACTTTTTTTTTCTAGAAAGCTTGTGGCAAGGCTAATGCTGACAAAAAGCAATATTCAAAGAGTAGAATAGTATATAATTTTTACAAAAAATAAATACTTCCCTGTGGTTGAGATACCGCCCCGAGTACCTCCTACTGCTAGCATGTTACATTCAATACAACGTCAAACTCCATCGTTGTGGATGAATCGCCCACCGTATCATTAACTGCACCTAGACTACCGAGTTTACGGGTACACAAGGAACCATGGAAGGTAACCCACGTCCCTCGTCCACGCGGTTCAGCATATCGTGGGTGTAAGCACATGAAAAATGAGACCTATAACCTAAAAACGAGCATAACTTTTGCATCCATTGTCCTATTGGGGCATAGTTTTTTTTCTAGAAAGCTTGCAGCGAGGCCAACACCGACAATAAGTGAAATTCAAAGAGTAGAATAGTATATAATATTTTTCAAAATAAATACTTTCCTATGGTTAAGATACCCCCCCGAATACCTCCTACTGCCAGCATGTTACATTCTATATAGTGTCGAACTCAATCGTGATGAGGACTCGCCCACCGTATCATGAACCGCGCCTAGACTACCGAGTTTATGGGTACCCAAGGAACCATGGAATGTAACCTGCATCCCTCAGCCACGCGGTTCAGCACAACGTGGATGTAAGCACATGAAAAATGAGACCTATAACCTAAAACGAGCATAACTTTTGCATCCGTTGTCCGATTGGGGCATCCTTTTTTTTTCTTGAAAGCTTGCAGCGAGGCCAACACCGACAAAAAGCAAAATTCAAAGAGTAGAATAGTATATAATTCTTTTCAAAATAAATACTTCCCTATAGTTAAGATACCGCCCCGAATACCTCCTACTGCCAGCATGTTACATTCAATACAGCGATGAACTCCGTCGTGGTGGAGGACTGGCCTACCGTATCATGAACTACGACTAGACTACCGAGTTTATGGGTACACAAGGAACCATGGAAGGTAACCCACATCCCTCGGCCACGCGGTTCAGCACACCGTGGGTATAAGCACATGAAAAATGAGACCTATAACCTAAAACAAGTGTAACTTTTGCGTCCGTTGTCTGTTAGGGGCATACTTTTTTTCTAGAAAGCTTGAAGCCTGGCCAACACCGACAAAAAGCGAAATTGAAAAAGTAGAATAGTATATAATTTTACAAAAAATAAATACATCCCTATGGTTGAGATACAGCCCCGAGTACCTCCTACTGCTTGCATGTTACATTCAATACAGCGTCGAACTCCATCGCTGTGGAGGACTCGCCCACAGTATCATGAACTTCGCCTAGACTACCGAGTTTATGGGTACACAAGGAACCATGGAAGCTAACCCACATCCATCGGCCATGCGGTTCAGCACACCGTGGGTGTAAGCACATGAAAAATGAGACCTATAACATAAAATGAGCATAACTTTTGCATCTGTTGTCCGATCGGGGCATACTTTTTTTTCTACAAAGCTTGTGGCAAGACCAATGCTGACAAAAAGCAAAATTCAAAGAGTAGAATAGTATATAATTTTTACAAAAAATAAATACTTCCCTGTGGTTGAGATACCGCCCCGAGTACCTCCTACTACTAGCATGTTACATTCAATACAACGTCAAACTCCATCTTTGTGGATGAATCGCCCATCGTATCATGAACTGCACCTAGACTACCGAGTTTACGGGTATACAAGGAACCATGGAAGGTAACCCATGTCCCTCGACCACGCGGTTCAGCATATCGTGGGTGTAAGCACATGAAAAATGAGACCTATAACCTAAAACGAGCATAACTTTTGCATCCGTTGTCCTATTGGGGCATAGTTTTTCTTTCTTGAAAGCTTGTGGCGAGGCCAACACCGACAATAAGTGAAATTCACAGAGTAGAATAGTATATAATTTTTTTCAAAATAAATACTTTCCTATGGTTAAGATACCGCCCCGAATACCTCCTACTGCCAGCATGTTACATTCTACATAGCGTCGAACTCCATCGTGATGGAGGACTCGCCCACCGTATCATGAACCGCGCCTAGACTACCGAGTTTATGGGTACACAAGGAACCATGGAAGGTAACCCACATCCCTTGGCCACGCGGTTCAGCACACCGTGGGTATAGGCACATGAAAAATGAGACCTATAACCTAAAACGAGTGTAACTTTTGCGTCTGTTGTCTCTTAGGGGCATACTTTTTTTCTAGAAAGCTTGCAGCGAGGCCAACACTGACAAAAAGCATAATTCAAAGAGTAGAATAGTATATAATTTTACAAAAAATAAATACATCCCTATGGTTGAGATACAGCCCTGAGTACCTCCTACTGCTAGCATATTATATTCAATACAGCATCGAACTCCATCGCTGTGGAGGACTCGCCCACCGTATCATGAACTGCGCCTAGGCTACCGAGATTATGGGTACACAAGGAACCATGGAAGGTAACCCGCATTCCTCGGCCACGTGATTCAGGACACCGTGGGTGTAAGCACATGAAAAATGAGACCTATAACGTAAAACGAGCATAACTTTTGCATCTGTTGTCCGATCAGGGCATACTTTTTTTTCTAGAAAGCTTGTGGCGAGGACAATACCGATAAAAAAGTGGAATTCAAATAGTAGAATAGTATATAATTTTTTTCAAAATAAATACTTTCCTATGGTTAAGATACCGTCCCAAATACCTCCGACTGCCAGCATGTTACATTCAATACAACGTCGAACTCTATCGTGGTGGAGGACTCGCCCACCGTATCATGAACCGCGCCTAGACTACCGAGTTTATGGGTACACAAGGAACCATGGAAGGTAACCCGCATCCCTCGGCCACGCGGTTCAGCACACCGTGGGTGTAAGCACATGAAAAATGATACCTATAACCTAAAACGAGCATAACTTTTGCATCTGTTGTCTGATCGGGGCATACTTTTTTTTTCTAGAAAGCTTGTGGCAAGGCTAACGCTGACAAAATGCAATATTCAAAGAGTAGAATAGTATATAATTTTTACAAAAAATAAATACTTCCCTGTGGTTGAGATACCGCCCCGAGTACCTCCTACTGCTAGCATGTTACATTCAATACAACGTCAAACTCCATCGTTGTGGATGAATCGCCCACCGTATCATTAACTGCACCTAGACTACCGAGTTTACGGGTACACAAGGAACCATGGAAGGTAACCCACGTCCCTCGTCCACGCGGTTCAGCATATCGTGGGTGTAAGCACATGAAAAATGAGACCTATAACCTAAAAACGAGCATAACTTTTGCATCCATTGTCCTATTGGGGCATAGTTTTTTTTCTAGAAAGCTTGCAGCGAGGCCAACACCAACAATAAGTGAAATTCAAAGAGTAGAATAGTATATAATATTTTTCAAAATAAATACCTTCCTATGGTTAAGATACCCCCCCGAATACCTCCTACTGCCAGCATGTTACATTCTATATAGTGTCGAACTCCATCGTGATGGAGGACTCGCCCACCGTATCATGAACCGCGCCTAGACTACCGAGTTTATGGGTACCCAAGGAACCATGGAATGTAACCTGCATCCCTCAGCCACGCGGTTCAGCACAACGTGGATGTAAGCACATGAAAAATGAGACCTATAACCTAAAACGAGCTTAACTTTTGCATCCGTTGTCCGATTGGGGCATCCTTTTTTTTCTTGAAAGCTTGCAGCGAAGCCAACACTAACAAAAAGCAAAATTCAAAGAGTAGAATAGTATATAATTCTTTTCAAAATAAATACTTCCCTATAGTTAAGATACCGCCCCGAATACCTCCTACTGCCAGCATGTTACATTCAATACAGCGATGAACTCCGTCGTGGTGGAGGACTGGCCTACCGTATCATGAACTACGACTAGACTACCGAGTTTATGGGTACACAAGGAACCATGGAAGGTAACCCACATCCCTCGGCCACGCGGTTCAGCACACCGTGGGTATAAGCACATGAAAAATGAGACCTATAACCTAAAACGAGTGTAACTTTTGCGTCCGTTGTCTGTTAGGGGCATACTTTTTTTCTAGAAAGCTTGAAGCCTGGCCAACACCGACAAAAAGCAAAATTGAAAAAGTAGAATAGTATATAATTTTACAAAAAATAAATACATCCCTATGGTTGAGATACAGCCCCGAGTACCTCCTACTGCTTGCATGTTACATTCAATACAGCGTCGAACTCCATCGCTGTGGAGGACTCGCCCACAGTATCATGAACTTCGCCTAGACTACCGAGTTTATGGGTACACAAGGAACCATGGAAGCTAACCCACATCCATCGGCCATGCGGTTCATCACATCGTGGGTGTAAGCACATGAAAAATGAGACCTATAACATAAAACGAGCGTAACTTTTGCGTGTGTTGTCTGTTAGGGGCATACTTTTTTTCTAGAAAGCTTGTGGTGAGGCCAACACCGACAGATAGCAAAATTCAAAGAGTAGAATAGTATATAAGTTTACAAAAAATAAATACCTCCCTGTGGTTGAGGTACCGCCCCGAGTACCTCCTACTGCTAGCATGTACATTCAATACAACGTCAAACTCCATCGCTGCGGAGGACTCGCCCACCGTATCATGAATCGTGCCTAGACAACCGAGTTTACAGGTATACAAGGAACCATGGAAGGTAACCCACATCCCTCGTCCACGTGGTTCAGCACACCGTGGGTGTAAGCACATGAAAAATGATACATATAACCTAAAACGAGCATAACTTTTGCATCCGTTGTCCTATCGAGGCATACTTTTTTTTCTAGAAAGCTTGCAGCGAGGCCAACACTGACAAAAAGCAAAATTCAAATAGTAGAATAGTATATAATTTTTTTCAAAATAAATACTTTCCTATGGTTAAGATACCGCTCTGAATACCTCCTACTGCTAGCATGTTACATTCAATACAACGTCGAACTCCTTCGTGGTGGAGGACTTGCCCACCGTATCATGAACCGCGCCTAGACTACCGAGTTTATGGGTACACAAGGAACCATGCAAGGTAACCCGTATCCCTCGTTCATGCGGTTCAGCACATCGTGGGTGTAAGCACATGAAAAATGAGACCTATAACCTAAAACGAGCATAACTTTTGCATCCGTTGTCCGATCGGGGCATACTTTTTTTTTTCTAGAAAGCTTATGGCGAGGCCAACGCCGACAAAAAGCGAAATTCAAAGAGTAGAATAGTATATCATTTTTTTCAAAATAAATACTTTCCTATGGTTAAGATACCACCCTGAATACCTCCTACTGCCAGCATGTTACATTCAATACAACGTCGAACTCTACCGTGGTGGAGGACTCGCCCACCGTATCATGAACCGCGCCTAGACTACCGAGTTTATGGGTACACAAGGAACCATGGAAGGTAACCCACATCCCTCGGCCACACGGTTCAGCACACCGTGGGTGTAAGCACATGAAAAATGAGACCTATAACCTAAAATGAGCATAACTTTTGCATCCGTTGTCCTATCGGGGCATACTTTTTTTTCTAGAAAGCTTGCGGTGAGGCCAACACCGACAATAAGCGAAATTCAAAGAGTAGAATAGTATATAATTTTTTTCAAAATAAATAATTTCCCATGGTTAAGATACCGCCCCAAATACCTCCTACTGCCAGCATGTTACATTCAATACAGCGATGAACTCCGTCGTGGTGGAGGACTGGCCTACCGTATCATGAACTACGACTAGATTACCGAGTTTATGGGTACACAAGGAACCATGGAAGGTAACCCACATCCCTCGGCCACGCGGTTCAGCACACCATGGGTATAAGCACATGAAAAATGAGACCTATAACCTAAAACGAGTGTAACTTTTGCGTCCGTTGTCTGTTAGGGGCATACTTTTTTTCTAGAAAGCTTGAAGCCTGGCCAACACCGACAAAAAGCAAAATTGAAAAGGTAGAATAGTATATAATTTTACAAAAAATAAATACATCCCTATGGTTGAGATACAGCCCCGAGTACCTCCTACTACTTGCATGTTACATTCAATACAGTGTCGAACTCCATCGCTGTGGAGGACTCGCCCACAGTATCATGAACTTCGCCTAGACTACCGAGTTTATGGGTACACAAGGAACCATGGATGCTAACCCACATCCATCGGCCATGCGGTTCATCACATCGTGGGTGTAAGCACATGAAAAATGAGACCTATAACATAAAACGAGCGTAACTTTTGGGTGTGTTGTCTGTTAGGGGCATACTTTTTTTCTAGAAAGCTTGTGGTGAGGCCAACACCGACAGATAGGAAAATTCAAAGAGTAGAATAGTATATATGTTTACAAAAAATAAATACTTCCCTGTGGTTGAGGTACCGCCCCGAGTACCTCCTACTGCTAGCATGTACATTCAATACAACGTCAAACTCCATCGCTGCGGAGGACTCGCCCACCGTATCATGAATCGTGCCTAGACAACCGAGTTTACAGGTATACAAGGAACCATGGAAGGTAACCCACATCCCTCGTCCACGTGGTTCAGCACACCGTGGGTGTAAGCACATGAAAAATGATACATATAACCTAAAACGAGCATAACTTTTGCATCCGTTGTCCTATCGAGGCATACTTTTTTTTCTAGAAAGCTTGCAGCGAGGCCAACACCGACAATAAACGAAATTCAAATAGTAGAATAGTATATAATTTTTTTTCAAAATAAATACTTTCCTATGGTTAAGATACCGCTCTGAATACCTCCTACTGCTAGCATGTTACATTCAATACAACGTCGAACTCCTTCGTGGTGGAGGACTTGCCCACCGTATCATGAACCGCGCCTAGACTACCGAGTTTATGGGTACACAAGGAACCATGGAAGGTAACCCGCATCCCTTGGCCACGCGGTTCAGCACACCGTGGGTGTAAGCACATAAAAAATGAGACCTATAACCTAAAACAAGCATAACTTTTGCATCCGTTGTCCGATCGGGGCATACTTTTTTTTCTAGAAAGCTTATGGCGAGGCCAACGCCGACAAAAAGCGAAATTCAAAGAGTAGAATAGTATATCATTTTTTTCAAAATAAATACTTTCCTATGATTAAGATACCACCCTGAATACCTCCTACTGCCAGCATGTTACATTCAATACAGCGTCGAACTCTACCGTGGTGGAGGACTCGCCCACCGTATCATGAACCGCGCCTAGACTACCGAGTTTATGGGTACACAAGGAACCAAGGAAGGGAACCCGCATCCCTCGGCCACGTGGTTCAGCACACCGTGGGTGTAAGCACATGAAAAATGAGACCTATAACCTAAAATGAGCATAACTTTTGCATCCGCTTTTCGATAGGGGCATACTTTTTTTTTCTAGAAAGCTTGAGGCAAGTCCAACACCGAGAAAAAGCAAAATTCAAAGAGTAGAATAGTATATAATTTTTACAAAAAATAAATACTTCCCTGTGGTTGAGATACCGCCCCAAGTACCTCCTACTGCTAGCATGTTACATTCAATACAACGTCAAACTCCATCGTTGTGGATATCTCACCCACCGTATCATGAACAGGCACCTAGACTACCGAGTTTACGGGTATACATGGAACCATGCAAGGTAACCCACATCCCTCGTTCATGCGGTTTAGCACATCGTGGGTCTAAGCACATGAAAAATGAGACCTATAACCTAAAACGAGCATAACTGTTGCATCCGTTGTCCTATTGGGGCATAGTTTTTTTCTAGAAAGCTTGCGACGAGACCAACACCGACAATAAGTGAAATTCAAAGAGTAGAATAGTATATAATTTTTTTCAAAATAAATACTTTCCTATGGTTAAGATACCGCCCCGTATACCTCCTATTGCCAGCATGTTACATTCAATACAGCATCGAACTCCATCGCGGTGGAGGACTTGCCCACTGTATGATGAACCGCGCCTAGACTACCGAGTTTACGGGTATACAAGGAACCATGGAAGGTAACCCACATCCCTCGGCCACACGGTTCAGCACACCGTGGGTTTAACCACATGAAAAATGAGACCTATAACCTAAAATGAGCATAACTTTTGCATCCGTTGTCCTATCGGGGCATACTTTTTTTTCTAGAAAGCATGCGGCGAGGCCAACACCGAAAATAAGCGAAATTCAAAGAGTAGAATAATATATAATTTTTTTCAAAATAAATACTTTCCTATGGTTAAGATACCACCCCGAATACCTCCTACTGCCAACATGTTACATTCTATATAGCGTCGAACTCCATCGTGGTGGAGGACTTGCCCACCGTATCATGAACCGCACCTAGACTACCGAGTTTATGGGTACACAAGGAACCATGGAAGGTAACCCGCATCCCTCAGCCATGCGGTTCAGCACAACGTGGGTGTAAGCACATGAAAAATGATACCTATAACCTAAAACGAGCATAACTTTTGCATCTGTTGTCTGATCGGGGCATACTTTTCTTTTCTAGAAAGCTTGTGGCAAGGCTAATGCTGACAAAAAAGCAAAATTCAAAGAGTAGAATAGTATATAATTTTTACAAAAAATAAATACTTCCCTGTGGTTGAGATACCGCCCCGAGTTCCTCCTACTGCTAGCATGTTACATTCAATACAACGTCAAACTCCATCGTAGTGGATGAATCGCCCACCGTATCATTAACTGCACCTAGACTACCGAGTTTACGGGTACACAAGGAACCATGGAAGGTAACCCACGTCCCTCGTCCACACGGTTCAGCATATCGTGGGTGTAAGCACATAAAAAATGAGACCTACAACCTAAAAACGAGCATAACTTTTACATCCGTTGTCCGATTGGGGCATCCTTATTTTTTCTTGAAAGCTTGCAGTGAGGCCAACACTGACAAAAAGCAAAATTCAAAGAGTAGAATAGTATATAATTTTTACAAAAAATAAATACTTCCCTGTGGTTGAGATACCGCCCCAAGTACCTCCTACTGCTAGCATGTTACATTCAATACAACGTCAAACTCCATCGTTGTGGATATCTCACCCACCGTATCATGAACGGCACCTAGACTACCGAGTTTACGGGTATACATGGAACCATGCAAGGTAACCCACATCCCTCGTTCATGCGGTTTAGCACATCGTGGGTCTAAGCACATGAAAAATGAGACCTATAACCTAAAACGAGCATAACTGTTGCATCCGTTATCCTATTGGGGCATAGTTTTTTTCTAGAAAGCTTGCGACGAGACCAACACCGACAATAAGTGAAATTCAAAGAGTAGAATAGTATATAATTTTTTTCAAAATAAATACTTTCCTATGGTTAAGATACCGCCCCGTATACCTCCTATTGCCAGCATGTTACATTCAATACAGCATCGAACTCCATCGTGGTGGAGGACTTGCCCACTGTATGATGAACCGCGCCTAGACTACCGAGTTTACGGGTATACAAGGAACCATGGAAGGTAACCCACATCCCTCGGCCACACGGTTCAGCACACCGTGGGTTTAACCACATGAAAAATGAGACCTATAACCTAAAATGAGCATAACTTTTGCATCCGTTGTCCTATCGGGGCATACTTTTTTTTCTAGAAAGCATGCGGCGAGGCCAACACCGAAAATAAGCGAAATTCAAAGAGTAGAATAATATATAATTTTTTTCAAAATAAATACTTTCCTATGGTTAAGATACCACCCCGAATACCTCCTACTGCCAACATGTTACATTCTATATAGCGTCGAACTCCATCGTGGTGGAGGACTTGCCCACCGTATCATGAACCGCACCTAGACTACCGAGTTTATGGGTACACAAGGAACCATGGAAGGTAACCCGCATCCCTCAGCCATGCGGTTCAGCACAACGTGGGTGTAAGCACATGAAAAATGATACCTATAACCTAAAACGAGCATAACTTTTGCATCTGTTGTCTGATCGGGGCATATTTTCTTTTCTAGAAAGCTTGTGGCAAGGCTAATGCTGACAAAAAAGCAAAATTCAAAGAGTAGAATAGTATATAATTTTTACAAAAAATAAATACTTCCCTGTGGTTGAGATACCGCCCCGAGTACCTCCTACTGCTAGCATGTTACATTCAATACAACGTCAAACTCCATCGTAGTGGATGAATCGCCCACCGTATCATTAACTGCACCTAGACTACCGAGTTTACGGGTACACAAGGAACCATGGAAGGTAACCCACGTCCCTCGTCCACGTGGTTCAGCATATCGTGGGTGTAAGCACATAAAAAATGAGACCTACAACCTAAAAACGAGCATAACTTTTGCATCCGTTGTCCGATTGGGGCATCCTTATTTTTTCTTGAAAGCTTGCAGTGAGGCCAACACTGACAAAAAGCAAAATTCAAAGAGTAGAATAGTATATAATTTTTACAAAAAATAAATACTTCCCTGTGGTTGAGATACCGCCCCAAGTACCTCCTACTGCTAGCATGTTACATTCAATACAATGTCAAACTCCATCGTTGTGGATATCTCACCCACCGTATCATGAACGGCACCTAGACTACCGAGTTTACGGGTATACATGGAACCATGCAAGGTAACCCACATCCCTCGTTCATGCGGTTTAGCACATCGTGGGTCTAAGCACATGAAAAATGAGACCTATAACCTAAAACGAGCATAACTGTTGCATCCGTTGTCCTATTGGGGCATAGTTTTTTTCTAGAAAGCTTGCGACGAGACCAACACCGACAATAAGTGAAATTCAAAGAGTAGAATAGTATATAATTTTTTTCAAAATAAATACTTTCCTATGGTTAAGATACCGCCCCGTATACCTCCTATTGCCAGCATGTTATATTCAATACAGCATCGAACTCCATCCTGGTGGAGGACTTGCCCACTGTATGATGAACCGCGCCTAGACTACTGAGTTTACGGGTATACAAGGAACCATGGAAGGTAACCCACATCCCTCGGCCACACGGTTCAGCACACCGTGGGTTTAAGCACATGAAAAATGAGACCTATAACCTAAAATGAGCATAACTTTTGCATCCGTTGTCCTATCGGGGCATACTTTTTTTTCTAGAAAGCATGCGGCGAGGCCAACACCGACAATAAGCGAAATTCAAAGAGTAGAATAATATATAATTTTTTTCAAAATAAATACTTTCCTATGGTTAAGATACCACCCCGAATACCTCCTACTGCCAACATGTTACATTCTATATAGCGTCGAACTCCATCGTGGTGGAGGACTTGCCCACCGTATCATGAACCGCACCTAGACTACCGAGTTTATGGGTACACAAGGAACCATGGAAGGTAACCCGCATCCCTCAGCCATGCGGTTCAGCACAACGTGGGTGTAAGCACATGAAAAATGATACCTATAACCTAAAACGAGCATAACTTTTGCATCTGTTGTCTGATCGGGGCATACTTTTCTTTTCTAGAACGCTTGTGGCAAGGCTAATGCTGACAAAAAAGCAAAATTCAAAGAGTAGAATAGTATATAATTTTTACAAAAAATAAATACTTCCCTGTGGTTGAGATACCGCCCCGAGTACCTCCTACTGCTAGCATGTTACATTCAATACAACGTCAAACTCCATCGTTGTGGATGAATCGCCCACCGTATCATTAACTGCACCTAGACTACCGAGTTTACGGGTACACAAGGAACCATGGAAGGTAACCCACGTCCCTCGTCCACGCGGTTCAGCATATCATGGGTGTAAGCACATGAAAAATGAGACCTACAACCTAAAAACGAGCATAACTTTTGCATCCGTTGTCCGATTGGGGCATCCTTATTTTTTCTTGAAAGCTTGCAGTGAGGCCAACACTGACAAAAAGCAAAATTCAAAGAGTAGAATAGTATATAATTCTTTTCAAAATAAATACTTCCCTATAGTTAAGATACCGCCCCGAATACCTCCTACTGCCAGCATGTTACATTGAATACAGCGATGAACTCCGTCGTGGTGGAGGACTGGCCTACCGTATCATGAACTACGCCTAGACTACCGAGTGTATGTGTGTAGATGGTACTTGGCGTATGTGTGTAGATTGTAGAGCCATTAATAATATTACTATTAGGTATCGTCATCCTATTCCTAGGCTAGGCGACATGCTTGATGAGTTATGTTGTGCTATAATTTTAACTAAATTTGATTTGCGTAGTGGCTACCATCAAATTAGAATGAAACTTGGAGACGAATGGAAAACAGCTTTCAAAACCAAATTTGGATTATATGAGTGGTTAGTAATGCCTTTTGGGTTAACTAATGCACCTAGTACTTTCATGCGCTTGATGAATGAGGTTTTAAGAGCTTTCATTGGCAAATTTGTGGTAGTTTACTTTGATGATATCTTGATTTATAGCAAATCTATAGATGAACATATGAATCATTTGCGTGCTGTTTTTGATGCTTTACGAGATGCACGTTTATTTGGTAACCTTGAGAAGTGCATCTTTTGCACGGATCGAGTCTCTTTTCTTGGCTATGTTGTGACTCCACAGGGAATTGAGGTGGATGAGGCAAAGATTGAAGCCATAAAGAGCTGGCCTGTACCAAAAACTATCACACAGGTGAGGAGTTTTCTTGGTCTTGCAGGTTTCTACCGCCGCTTTGTCAAAGATTTCAGCACCATTGCTGCACCTTTGCATGAGTTGACAAAGAAGGGCATTGATTTCCATTGGGGTAAGGTACATCATGAGTCTTTTGATGCTTTGAAGGATAAACTTACACATGCACCATTGCTGCAATTACCTAATTTTGATAAGATTTTTGAGCTTGAATGTGATGCTAGTGGTATAGGTATTGGTGGTGTTTTGATGCAAGATAGTAAACCTATTGCATACTTTAGTGAGAAAATAACTGGGCCTGTTTTGAATTACTCCACGTATGATAAGGAATTGTATGCACTTGTACGTTGTTTAGAGACGTGGCGTCATTATTTGTTGCCCAAAGAATTTGTTATTCATTCTGATCATGAATCACTTAAGTATATTCGTTCTCAATGTAATTTGAACCGTAGACATGCTAAATGGATTGAGTTTATTGAGTCTTTTCCTTACATTATTAAACATAAGAAAGGGAAGGATAATGTGATCGCTGATGCTTTATCTAGGCGCTATACTTTATTGTCTCAACTTGATTGTAGAATTTTTGGACTTGAGGCAATTAAAGAACAATATGCTGCTGATGTTGATTTTAAGGATGTATTGCTGCACTGTAAAGAAGGTCGTGCATGGAATAAATTTGTGTTGAATGATGGATTCTTGTTTAGAGCTAACCGCCTATGCATTCCAGTTTGTTCCGTTCGTCTTTTGTTGTTACAGGAGGCGCATGGAGGTGGATTGATGGGTCATTTTGGTGCCAAGAAGACGGAGGATATTTTGGCCACACACTTCTTTTGGCCAAGGATGAGGAAAGATGTTGAGCGCTTTGTTGCTCGCTGCACTACATATCAAAAAGCTAAGTCTCGCTTGAATCCACATGGTTTATACATGCCACTTCCTGTTCCTTCTATTCCTTGGGCGGATATTTCTATGGACTTTGTTTTAGGACTGCCTAGGACTAAGAGGGGGAGTGATAGTATTTTTGTTGTTGTGGATAGATTTTCTAAGATGGCACACTTTATACCATGTCATAAGACTGATGATGCTAGTTATATTGCTGATCTCTTTTTCAAAGAAATTGTTCGTTTGCATGGTATGCCTTCTACTATTGTTTCAGATCGTGATGCAAAATTCTTGAGTCACTTTTGGCGCACGCTTTGGAATAAGTTGGGTACAAAGTTGTTGTTTTCTACAACATGTCACCCACAAACTGATGGACAAACTGAGGTGGTGAACACGCACTTTGGGTACTATGTTGAGAGCTATTTTGAAGAAAAATTTGAAGCAATGGGAAGAATGTTTGCCTCATGTTGAGCTATTTTGAGGTGGTTAAGTAGAATGTGTTGCCCGATTATATGCAAACTCAACATGAGGCAAATATTCTTCCCATTGCTTCAAATTTTTCTTCAAAATAGCTCTCAACATAGTACCCAAAGTGCGGTTCACCACCTCAGTTTGTCCATCAGTTTGTGGGTGACAAGTTGTAGAAAACAACAACTTTGTACCCAACTTATTCCAAAGCGTGCGCCAAAAGTGACTCAAGAATTTTGCATCACGATCTGAAACAATAGTAGAAGGCATACCATGCAAACGAACAATTTCTTTGAAAAGGAGATCAGCAATATAACTAGCATCATCAGTCTTATGACATGGTATAAAGTGTGCCATCTTAGAAAATCTATCCACAACAACAAAAATACTATCACTCCCCCTCTTAGTCCTAGGCAGTCCTAAAACAAAGTCCATAGAAATATCCGCCCAAGGAATTGAAGGAACAGGAAGTGGCATGTATAAACCATGTGGATTCAAGCGAGACTTAGCTTTTTGACATGTAGTGCAGCGAGCAACAAAGCGCTCAACATCTTTCCTCATCCTTGGCCAAAAGAAGTGTGTGGCCAAAATATCCTCCGTCTTCTTGGCACCAAAATGACCCATTAATCCACCTCCATGCGCCTCCTGTAACAACAAAAGACGAACAGAACCAACTGAAATGTATAGGCGGTTAGCTCTAAACAAGAATCCATCATTCAACACAAATTTATTCCATGCACGACCTTCTTTACAATGCAGCAATACATCCTTAAAATCAACATCAGCAGCATATTGTTCTTTAATTGCCTCAAGTCCAAAAATTCTACAATCAAGTTGAGACAATAAAGTATAGCGCCTAGATAAAGCATCAGCGATCACATTAGTCCTTCCCTTTCTTATGTTTAATAATGTAAGGAAAAGACTCAATAAACTCAATCCATTTAGCATGTCTACGGTTCAAATTACATTGAGAAGGAATATACTTAAGTGATTCATGATCAGAATGAATAACAAATTCTTTGGGCAACAAATAATGACGCCACGTCTCTAAACAACGTACAAGTGCATACAATTCCTTATCATACGTGGAGTAATTCAAAACAGGCGCAGTAATTTTCTCACTAAAGTATGCAGTAGGTTTACTATCTTGCATCAAAACACCACCAATGCCTATACCACTAGCATCACATTCAAGCTCAAAAATCTTATCAAAATTAGGTAATTGCAGCAATGGTGCATGTGTAAGTTTATCCTTCAAAGCATCAAAAGACTCATGATGTACCTTACCCCAATGGAAATCAATGCCCTTCTTTGTCAACTCATGCAAAGGTGCAGCAATGGTGCTGAAATCTTTGACAAAGCGGCGGTAGAAACCTGCAAGACCAAGAAAACTCCTCACCTGTGTGATAGTTTTTGGTACAGGCCAGCTCTTTATGGCTTCAATCTTCGCCTCATCCACCTCAATTTCCTGTGGAGTCACAACATAGCCAAGAAAAGAGACTCGATCCGTGCAAAAGATGCACTTCTCAAGGTTACCAAATAAACGTGCATCTCGTAAAGCATAAAAAACAGCACGTAAATGATTCATATGTTCATCTATAGATTTGCTATAAATCAAGATATCATCAAAGTAAACTACCACAAATTTGCCAATGAAATCTCTTAAAACCTCATTCATCAAGCGCATGAAAGTACTAGGTGCATTAGTTAACCCAAAAGGCATTACTAACCACTCATATAATCCAAATTTTGTTTTGAAAGCTGTTTTCCATTCGCCTCCAAGTTTCATTCTAATTTGATGGTAGCCACTACGCAAATCAATTTTAGTGAAAATTATAGCACCACATAACTCATCAAGCATGTCGTCTAGCCTAGGAATAGGATGATGATACCTAATAGTAATATTATTAATGGCTCTACAATCTACACACATACGCCAAGTACCATCTTTCTTAGGAACCAAAAGTACAGGAACAGCATAAGGACTAAGTGATTGACGAACATACCCACGATCCAAAAGGTCTTGAACTTGTCGTTGTATCTCCTTAGTCTCCTCAGGGTTGGTCCTATAAGCAGCACGGTTTGGCAAAGTAGCACCCGGAATTAAATCAATTTGATGCTCAATCCCTCTCAAAGGTGGCAATCCCGGGGGTATCTCAGCTAGAAAAACATCCTCATACTCCTGCAAAAGGTTAGTGACAGCAGGAGACACAGCACTAGAAGCAATATCATCAAGCGAAAATAAATCATCTTTGCATATCAAAGCATAGCAAATATCATCATTATCAGAAATTTCAGCAAGCTCAGATTTTGTTGCAAGACATGAACGACCTTGTAATTTAATTCCAGCACCCTTAGAACTTGAAGAATCATTAACATTACTAGGTGTAGAATTAGAATTAACAGGTTGTTGAATATCAGGACCTTTATTTTTCAATCTAGCAGCTCTTTCTAAATCAGCTTGTACAATTTCAGTAGGGGTCATTGGTAACAATGTAATTTTAGTTCCTTTATGCATAAAAGTGTACTTATTACTTCTACCATGGTGTACAGCATCATTATCAAATTCCCAAGGTCTATCCAATAAAAGTGAACATGCTTGCATGGGTACGACATCACAATCAACAGAATCCACATAAGAACCAATGGAAAAAGGAACTCTACAAGTTTGTATTACCTTAGCTTTGCCAGAGTCGTTTAACCACATCAGAACTCACCAAGTTATTGCAGCTCCCTCCATCAATGATGACACGTGCTCGGCGGTTCTTGATGACGAAGAAAATCTGGAACAAGTTGTGGCGCTGCATCGTCTCGGGCTGATGAACTTGTGTACTAAGGACACGTTGAACAATAATGTTCATGTATCCCGTGGTGTCTCCGCCTCTAAGGACAAGGTCACTGCCGGCGGCAGTGATGTCCTCCTCCTCATCCTCCACATCGGAGGTGCTCATGTAACCGCCATCGTCTGTCACCACATATGCCCGCCTACTTGGACAATCTTTCTGCACATGACCAAGTCCATGGCAGCGGTGGCACTGAATCCCTGTAGTGCGCCCTGTCGAAGCAACAGAGGAGGCACTACTAGCTGGTACCTGAACAGAAAGTTTACCTGAGCGCATAGAAGGTGCAGGGGCTGATCTTGGGGCTGCAGAAACAACACTGGTTCCCTTGGTAGTTGCTGGTGAGGGCGGCCGGAAAGATGTCCTGGGCAGCCCCGAAGTCCCCGTCGAGCGTGGGGGGTAGGAGTTCCTTGACTTGCTGTACTCCTCAAAAGCCTAGAAAAGTCCCTGTGATTCTTTCTCTGCAAGCATAGCATACTGGAAGCACTGGGTGAGGGTATAATATTCTTTATAATCAAGGATGTCCTGAATTTCTTTTCTTAAACCAGAATAAAAGCGACAAATCTGATCCTCTACTTTTTCAACTACAGCACAACGAATCAAACCCTTCTGAAGCTCACTAAAATACTCCTGAACAGTTTTATCTCCTTGGTCTAAACGTTGCAATTTATTATGAATCTCTCTATAAAAAGACGGGGGAACAAAACGATCACGCATTGCTACCTTAATTTCTTCCCAAGTAGTAGGCAAATCAGTTTCAGCAGCTAGACCACTCCACCAAACAATAGCAAAGTCCTTAAACTCACTAGTAGCTTGTCTAACGCATTAAATTTTTGTTCTACAGTCATCTCCCAATCAAGATAAACATCACCATCATACTGACCCGAAAACGAAGGAATTGAAAACTTAATTTTAGCATACGGGTCATCTGGAGCATAGTTACCGTGTGGACGACAGTTGTAGTTATGGAAACCACCCATACCATGAGTATTATGTTGCAAACGACGTCGTAATTGTTCGGTCCTTGTAGCTGACCTATCCACGGTGCCATTAGCCTTATACACCGTGTCTTCATCATGGACGTCTTCAACATCGTTGTTGTTATTATTGGTGTTCGTATTGTTGGTTTTAGGAGCGGTCTCCAACGTGACAACCTGATCGGTTAACTTAGAGACCCGCTTCTCTAACCGCTCGATGCTTTCTCCAATATGAAGCTTGCTGACCGCATCAGTAACGGCTCTGGTGATCGTCTCTGCCAAATCACTCTGAGCAGCCTGCAAAGCCTTCTGGAGCTGCTCTTGGCTCACGCACTCAGCAAATTGTGAGGGTGAAGCCATCTCTCCGTCATCACTTCCTACCATCACAAACACCAAAACAGGAAACAAACAGTGAAGGTTATCCCTACAAAACAGCTAAGCAGTGGTGCCTCTCAACACAACAAAAGGAGACTCCTTACAAAGCTCTTACAAAGTTCTGAAAAGCAAAGCAAAGGATACCAGAGAGATGTGTTCCATGATTGCAAGGGTCACAAAATAACCTGTGTGCTATCTAGAAGAAATATGTAGAGCTAGGAAGGCCAAATATATATATGTGAGTGGTACACAAATCAAAAACAGATAGTAAAGCTGAATAAGTGCCCAAGTAACTTGTCCCTAGTTGCTGGTCTAAGTATGTCCTAGAACAGTACTGATAGCAAAGTAGAAACAAGGAGAAGTGGAACAGTATGCCCAACTTTGAGTTAAGAATCTCCTGTAAAAATTTCAGCCAAAACGGACAACCGAGCGAAAAGTTATGCCCGTTTTACCGAAGGGGGGTCGGAGTCGATTTTCCAGAAACCCGAGTTGGGTTAGGGATCGGGTAAGTTTTTTTTTTTGGCGGCGTGGATGCAGCGGAAAGTGGAATTTGTGGGGATTGGTCCGGTGTGTTGATGGTGTGTTCAGGGTGGGATTAGGGTGGGACTAGGCTAGGTGTGTCGATCAATCAACCCTAGCACAAAAAGCCAATAAAGCAGAGGATGGTGAAGGGGATGGCGGCTAGGGTTGCAAGGGAAACACTACTGACGACAAAAACACAAACTAAACCAGTGACTAAACAAGAACTAGGGCACAAACTCAACACTACGGATTCTGAAATTGAAATATGCAAAGGCTAAACACGTGGTTATGGGCGGAGGGAAAAAATTTTTGTGCTTTTCTGTGGACGATAGGATGAACACAAAACAAAATTAACTAAGGGTAGTATGAACCTGATGGTGCACCTGAAGCTCTGATACCACTTGATGTGGACAAGGGTTCCCGATCTTCCGAAAGGTTCTGGATACGTTGATTTGGTCGGAGGCGACACACAAATCGATCCGGCTTCAGAACAGCACGTTCTAAACCCCGCAATCGCAGCACGACGTCTCCTCTGGTTATCAACCGTCCTAAAACGATTGACCTCGCCGAAAAGGCTAATCCCTGCCTGCAAATCAAGAACACAAGCAAGAACAAAGAAGAAAGCAACACAATTGCAGATGTATTATGAATCTCACGAAGTTGGGGTCTCACAAACCGTGATGACGGCAAAACTGTTATGAACAGAATAATCTAAGCAAAACCCGAACCCTAATGGTGCGGTGGCGGCTGTATATGAAGACCCTAGGATCGTGCAAGACCCTCTGGACACACCCCTACTTGGGCTCAACTAGATACAAAGCCCAAAGGCCAAAAACAGGCGACACATCACCGAAATAGATTCTGGACTCTCTCCTGTTTCGACGATTCCCGATGACTCCGGATGAATTTTGATATGAGACCGGCGGCATTGGAAAGGTCTTCTTCTTATATTTCCGTGCATATGTAGAACGTCCAAATCTGAGTCCGTATGCATCTTGGGCATCCGTTTTAGTGCAGACTGGTCCTAAACCCCGAAACAGAGTCGAAGTCGGTTTTGGTTGGGCCTTCACCTTGGCTTTCACGTCCTTGCTGGTCCTCCATGTCTCCAAGTCCTTCTCCCATCATCTCCTGGTCCTCTCCATGGTTCCTAATTACAATATAATCATTAGATAGCAAACCATTCTCAAAAGTGACATATAATGAAGAACGTAGGAACGAGTTCACCTCTAAATTTAGTCGTCGTGCACGAGCTCTAGTCATTGGACCTTGCAAGTCCAAAATTGGAGGAGTGTTGCATGTATCCTTAGGAGTGATGTCCTCATCATCAACACCAACAAAAAGCAAAATTGAAAAAGTAGAATAGTATATAATTTTACAAAAAATAAATACATCCCTATGGTTGAGATACAGCCCCGAGTACCTCCTACTGCTTGCATGTTACATTCAATACAGCGTCGAACTCCATCGCTGTGGAGGACTCGCCCACCGTATCATGAACTTCGCCTAGACTACCGAGTTTATGGGTACACAAGGAACCCTGGAAGGTAACCCACATCCATCGGCCATGCGGTTCAGCACATCGTGGGTGTAAGCACATGAAAAATGAGACCTATAACCTAAAACAAGCGTAACTTTTGCGTTGTTGTCTGTTAGGGGCGTACTTTTTTTCTAGAAAGCTTGTGGTGAGGCCAACACCGACAGATAGTGAAATTCAAAAAGTAGAATAGTATACAAGTTTACAAAAAATAAATACTTCCCTATGGTTGAGATACCGCCCCGAGTACCTCCTACTGCTAGCATGTACATTCAATACAACGTCAAACTCCATCGCTGCGGAGGACTCTCCCACCGTATCATGAATCATGCCTAGACTACCGAGTTTACGGGTATACAAGGAACCATGGAAGGTAACCCACATCCCTCGTCCACGTGGTTCAGCACACCGTGGGTGTAAGCACATGAAAAATGATACATATAACCTAAAACGAGCATAACTTTTGCATCCATTGTCCTATCGAGGCATACTTTTTTTCTAGAAAACTTGCGGCGAGGCCAACACCGACAATAAACAAAATTCAAATAGTAGAATAGTATATAATTTTTTTCAAAATAAATACTTTCCTATGGTTAAGATACCACCCCGAATACCTCCTACTGCCAGCATGTTACATTCAATACAGCGTCAAAATCTACCGTGGTGGAGGACTCGCCCACCGTATCATGAACCGCGCCTAGACTACCGAGTTTATGGGTACACAAGGAACCATGGAAGGTAACCCGCATCCCTCGGCCACGTGGTTCCGCACACCGTGGGTGTAAGCACATGAAAAATGAGACCTATAACCTAAAAGGAGCATAACTTTTGCATCCGTTGTCCGATAGGGGCATACTTTTTTTTCTAGAAAGCTTGTGGCAAGGCCAACTCCGACAAAAAGTAAAATTCAAAGAGTAGAATAGTATATAAATTTTACAAAAAATAAATACTTCCATGTGGTTGACATACCGCCCCAAGTACCTCCTACTGCTAGCATGTTACATTCAATACAACGTTAAACTCCATCGTTGTGGATGACTCGCCCACCGTATCATGAAGGGCACCTGGACTACCGAGTTTACGGGTATACAAGGAACCATGCAAGGTAACCCACATCCCTCGTCCATGCGGTTTAGCACATCGTGCGTGTAAGCACATGAAAAATGAGACCTATAACCTAAAACGAGTTTAACTTTGCATCCGTTATCCTATTGGGGCATAGTTTTTTTTCTAGAAAGTTTGCAGCGAGGCAAACACCAACAATAAGTGAAATTCAAAGAGGAGAATAGTATATAATTTTTTCAAAATAAATACTTTCCTATGGTTAAGATACCGCCCCGTATACCTCCTATTGCCAGCATGTTACATTCAATACAGCATCAAACTCCATCGTGGTGGAGGACTCGCCCACCATATCATGAACCACGCCTAGACTACAGAGTTTATGGGTATATAAGGAACCAAGGAAGGTAACCGACATCCCTCGGCCACGTGGTTCAGCACACCGTGGGTATAAGCACATGAAAAATAAGACCTATAACCTAAAACGAGTGTAACTTTTGTGTCCGTTGTCTGTTAGGGGCATACTTTTTTTCTAGAAAGCTTGCGGCGAGGCCAACACCGACAAAAAGAAAAATTCAAAGAGTAGAATAGTTAATAATTTTCACAAAAAATAAATACTTCCTTGTGGTTGAGATACCGCCCCGAGTTCCTCCAACTGCTAGCATGTTACATTCAATACAACGTCAAACTCCATCGTTGTGGATGACTCGCCGACCGTTTCATGAACTGCACCAAGACTACCGAGTTTACGGGTATACAAGGGACCATGCAAGGTAACTCACATCCCTCGTTCACGCGGTTTAGCACATCGTGGGTGTAAGCACATGAAAAATGAGACCTGTAACCTAAAACGAGCATAACTTTTGCATCTGTTGTCCTATTGGGGCATACTTTTTTTTTCTATATAGTTTGCAGCGAGGCCAACACCGACAATAAGTGAAATTCAAAGAGTAGAATAGTATATAAATTTTTTCAAAATAAATACTTTCCTATGGTTAAGATACCGCCCCGTATACCTCCTACTGCCAGCATGTTACTTTCAATACAGCATCGAACTCCATCGTGGTGGAGGACTCGCCCACCGTATGATGAACCGCGCCTAGACTACCGAGTTTACGGGTATACATGGAACCATGGAAGGTAACCCACATCCCTCGTCCACATGGTTTAGCACATCGTGGGTGTAAGCACATGAAAAATGAGACATATAACCTAAAACGAGCATATCTTTTGCATCCGTTGTCCTATTGGGGCATAGTTTTTTTTCTAGAAAGTTTGCAGCGAGGCAAACACCAACAATAAGTGAAATTCAAAGAGGAGAATAGTATATAATTTTTTTCAAAATAAATACTTTCCTATGGTTAAGATACCGCCCCGTATACCTCCTATTGCCAGCATGTTACATTCAATACAGCATCGAACTCCATCGTGGTGGAGGACTCGCCCACCATATCATGAACCACGCCTAGACTATAGAGTTTATGGGTATATAAGGAACCAAGGAAGGTAACCCACATCCCTCGGCCACGTGGTTCAGCACACCGTGGGTATAAGCACATGAAAAATAAGACCTATAACCTAAAACGAGTGTAACTTTTGTGTCCGTTGTCTGTTAGGGGCATACTTTTTTTCTAGAAAGCTTGCGGCGAGGCCAACACCGACAAAAAGAAAAATTCAAAGAGTAGAATAGTTAATAATTTTCACAAAAAATAAATACTTCCTTGTGGTTGAGATACCGCCCCGAGTTCCTCCAACTGCTAGCATGTTACATTCAATACAACGTCAAACTCCATCGTTGTGGATGACTCGCCGACCGTTTCATGAACTGCACCAAGACTACCGAGTTTACGGGTATACAAGGGACCATGCAAGGTAACCCACATCCCTCGTTCACGCGGTTTAGCACATCGTGGGGTGTAAGCACATGAAAATGAGACCTGTAACCTAAAACGAGCATAACTTTTGCATCTGTTGTCCTATTGGGGCATACTTTTTTTTTCTATATAGTTTGCAGCGAGGCCAACACCGACATAAGTGAAATTCAAAGAGTAGAATAGTATATAATTTTTTTCAAAATAAATACTTTCCTATGGTTAAGATACCGCCCGTATACCTCCTACTGCCAGCATGTTACTTTCAATACAGCATCGAACTCCATCGTGGTGGAGGACTCGCCCACCGTATGATGAAACCGCGCCTAGACTACCGAGTTTACGGGTATACTGGAACCATGGAAGGTAACCCACATCCCTCGTCCACATGGTTTCGCACATCCGTGGGTGTAAGCACATGAAAAATGAGAACCATATAACCTAAACGAGCATATCTTTTGCATCCGTTTGTCCTATTGGTTCATAGTTTTTTTTCTAGAAAGTTTGCAGCGAGGCCAAACACCAACAATCAGTGAAATTCAAAGAGGAGAATAGTATATAATTTTTTTCAAAATAAATACTTTCCTATGGTTAAGATACCGCCCCGTATACCTCCTACTGCCAGCATGTTACATTCAATACAGCATCGAACTCCATCGTGGTGGAGGACTCGCCCACCATATCATGAACCAGCGCCTAGACTATAGAGTTTATGGGTATATAAGGAACCAAGGAAGGTAACCCACATCCCTCGTCCACGTGGTTCAGCACACCGTGGGTGTAAGCACATGAAAAATAGACATATAACCTAAAACGAGCATAACTTTTGTGCATCCGTTGTCCTTAGGGGCATACTTTTTTTCTAGAAAGCTTGCGGCGAGGCCAACACCGACAAAAAGAAAATTCAAAGAGTAGAATAGTATAATAATTTTTTCACAAAAATAAATACTTCCTTGTGGTTGAAGATACCGCCCCGAGATCCTCCTACTGCCTAGCATGTTACATTCAATACACGTCGAACTCCATCGTGTGGATGACTCGCCCACCGTATCATGAACTGCACCTAGACTACCGAGTTTACGGGTATACAAGGGACCATGCAAGGTAACCCACATCCCTCGTTCACGCGGTTTAGCACATCGTGGGTGTAAGCACATGAAAAATGAGACCTGTAACCTAAAACGAGCATAACTTTTGCATCTGTTGTCCTATTGGGGCATACTTTTTTTTTCTATATAGTTTGCAGCGAGGCCAACACCGACAATAAGTGAAATTCAAAGAGTAGAATAGTATATAATTTTTTTCAAAATAAATACTTTCCTATGGTTAAGATACCGCCCCGTATACCTCCTACTGCCAGCATGTTACTTTCAATACAGCATCGAACTCCATCGTGGTGGAGGACTCGCCCACCGTATGATGAACCGCGCCTAGACTACCGAGTTTACGGGTATACATGGAACCATGGAAGGTAACCCACATCCCTCGTCCACATGGTTTAGCACATCGTGGGTGTAAGCACATGAAAAATGAGACATATAACCTAAAACGAGCATATCTTTTGCATCCGTTGTCCTATTGGGGCATAGTTTTTTTTTCTAGAAAGTTTGCAGCGAGGCAAACACCAACAATAAGTGAAATTCAAAGAGGAGAATAGTATATAATTTTTTTCAAAATAAATACTTTCCTATGGTTAAGATACCGCCCCGTATACCTCCTATTGCCAGCATGTTACATTCAATACAGCATCGAACTCCATCGTGGTGGAGGACTCGCCCACCATATCATGAACCACGCCTAGACTATAGAGTTTATGGGTATATAAGGAACCAAGGAAGGTAACCCACATCCCTCGGCCACGTGGTTCAGCACACCGTGGGTATAAGCACATGAAAAATAAGACCTATAACCTAAAACGAGTGTAACTTTTGTGTCCGTTGTCTGTTAGGGGCATACTTTTTTTCTAGAAAGCTTGCGGCGAGGCCAACACCGACAAAAAGAAAAATTCAAAGAGTAGAATAGTTAATAATTTTCACAAAAAATAAATACTTCCTTGTGGTTGAGATACCGCCCCGAGTTCCTCCAACTGCTAGCATGTTACATTCAATACAACGTCAAACTCCATCGTTGTGGATGACTCGCCGACCATTTCATGAACTGCACCAAGACTACCGAGTTTACAGGTATACAAGGGACCATGCAAGGTAACCCACATCCCTCGTTCACGCGGTTTAGCACATCGTGGGTGTAAGCACATGAAAAATGAGACCTGTAACCTAAAACGAGCATAACTTTTGCATCTGTTGTCCTATTGGGGCATACTTTTTTTTTCTATATAGTTTGCAGCGAGGCCAACACCGACAATAAGTGAAATTCAAAGAGTAGAATAGTATATAAATTTTTTCAAAATAAATACTTTCCTATGGTTAAGATACCGCCCCGTATACCTCCTACTGCCAGCATGTTACTTTCAATACAGCATCGAACTCCATCGTGGTGGAGGACTCGCCCACCGTATGATGAACCGCGCCTAGACTACCGAGTTTACGGGTATACATGGAACCATGGAAGGTAACCCACATCCCTCGTCCACATGGTTTAGCACATCGTGGGTGTAAGCACATGAAAAATGAGACATATAACCTAAAACGAGCATATCTTTTGCATCCGTTGTCCTATTGGGGCATAGTTTTTTTTTCTAGAAAGTTTGCAGCGAGGCAAACACCAACAATAAGTGAAATTCAAAGAGGAGAATAGTATATAATTTTTTTCAAAATAAATACTTTCCTATGGTTAAGATACCGCCCCGTATACCCTCCTATTGCCAGCATGTTACATTCAATACAGCATCGAACTCCATCGTGGTGGAGGACTCGCCCACCATATCATGAACCACGCCTAGACTATAGAGTTTATGGGTATATAAGGAACCAAGGAAGGTAACCCACATCCCTCGGCCACGTGGTTCAGCACACCGTGGGTATAAGCACATGAAAAATAAGACCTATAACCTAAAACGAGTGTAACTTTGTGTCCGTTGTCTGTTAGGGGCATACTTTTTTTCTAGAAAGCTTGCGGCGAGGCCAACACTGACAAAAAGAAAATTCAAAGAGTAGAATAGTTAATAATTTTCACAAAAAATAAATACTTCCTTGTGGTTGAGATACCGCCCCGAGTTCCTCCAACTGCTAGCATGTTACATCAATACAACGTCAAACTCCATCGTTGTGGATGACTCGCCGACCGTTTCATGAACTGCACCAAGACTACCGAGTTTACGGGTATACAAGGGACCATGCAAGGTAACCCACATCCCTCGTTCACGCGGTTTAGCACATCGTGGATGTAAGCACATGAAAAATGAGACCTGTAACCTAAAACGAGCATAACTTTGCATCTGTTGTCCTATTGGGGCAAACTTTTTTTTTCTATATAGTTTGCGGCGAGGCCAACACCGACAATAAGTGAAATTCAAAGAGTAGAATAGTTAATAATTTTCACAAAAAATAAATACTTCCTTGTGGTTGAGATACCGCCCCGAGTTCCTCCAACTGCTAGCATGTTACATTCAATACAACGTCAAACTCCATCGTTGTGGATGACTCGCCGACCGTTTCATGAACTGCACCAAGACTACCGAGTTTACGGGTATACAAGGGACCATGCAAGGTAACCCACATCCCTCGTTCACGCGGTTTAGCACATCGTGGGTGTAAGCACATGAAAAATGAGACCTGTAACCTAAAACGAGCATAACTTTTGCATCTGTTGTCCTATTGGGGCATACTTTTTTTTTCTATATAGTTTGCAGCGAGGCCAACACCGACAATAAGTGAAATTCAAAGAGTAGAATAGTATATAAATTTTTTCAAAATAAATACTTTCCTATGGTTAAGATACCGCCCCATATACCTCCTACTGCCAGCATGTTACTTTCAATACAGCATCGAACTCCATCGTGGTGGAGGACTCGCCCACCGTATCATGAACCGCGCCTAGACTACCGAGTTTATGGGTATATAAGGAACCATGGAAGGTAACCCACATCCCTTGGCCACACGGTTCAGCACACCGTGGGTGTAAGCACATGAAAAATAAGACCTATAACCTAAAATGAGTGTAACTTTGTGTCCGTTGTCTGTTAGGGGCATACTTTTTTTTCTAGAAAGCTTGCGGCGAGGCCAACACTGACAAAAGAAAAATTCAAAGAGTAGAATAGTTAATAATTTTCACAAAAAATAAATACTTCCTTGTGGTTGAGATACCGCCCCGAGTTCCTCCAACTGCTAGCATGTTACATTCAATACAACGTCAAACTCCATCGTTGTGGATGACTCGCCGACCGTTTCATGAACTGCACCAAGACTACCGAGTTTACGGGTATACAAGGGACCATGCAAGGTAACCCACATCCCTCGTTCACGCGGTTTAGCACATCGTGGATGTAAGCACATGAAAAATGAGACCTGTAACCTAAAACGAGCATAACTTTTGCATCTGTTGTCCTATTGGGGCATACTTTTTTTTTCTATATAGTTTGCGGCGAGGCCAACACCGACAATAAGTGAAATTCAAAGAGTAGAATAGTATATAAATTTTTTCAAAATAAATACTTTCCTATGGTTAAGATACCGCCCCGTATATCTCCTACTGCCAGCATGTTACTTTCAGTACAGCATCGAACTCCATCGTGGTGGAGGACTCGCCCACCGTATCATGAACCGCGCCTAGACTACCGAGTTTATGGGTATATAAGGAACCATGGAAGGTAACCCACATCCCTTGGCCACACGGTTCAGCACACCGTGGGTGTAAGCACATGAAAAATGAGACCTATAACCTAAAATGAGCATAACTTTTGCATCCGTTGTCCTATCGGGGCATACTTTTTTTTTCTAGAAAGCATGCGGCAAGGCCAACACCGACAATAAGCAAAATTCAAAGAGTAGAATAATATATAATTTTTTTCAAAATAAATACTTTCCCATGATTAAGATACCACCCTGAATACGTCCTACTACCAGCATGTTACATTCAATACAACGTCGAACTCCATCGAGGTGGAGGACTCGCCCACCGTATCATGAATTGCGCCTAGACTACCGAGTTTACGGGTATACAAGGAACCATGGAAGGTAACCCACATCCCTCGTCCACGCGGTTCAGCACACCGTGGGTGTAAGCACATGAAAAATGAGACATATAATCTAAAACGAGCATAACTTTTGCATCCGTTGTCCTATCGGGGCATACTTTTGTTTCTAGAAAGCTTACGGCGAGGCCAAGTCCGACAAAAAGTAAAATTCAAAGAGTAGAATAGTATATAAATTTTACAAAAATAAATACTTCCATGTGGTTGAGATTCCGCCCCGAGTACCTCCAACTGCTAGCATGTACATTCAATACAACGTCAAACTCCATCGCTGTGGATGACTCGCCCACCGTATCATGAATCGTGCCTAGACTACCGAGTTTACGGGTATATAAGGAACCATGGAAGGTAACCCACATCCCTCGTCCAGGCGGTTTAGCACATCGTGCGTGTAAACACATGAAAAATGAGACCTATAACCTAAAACGAGCATAACTTTTGCATCCGTTGTCCTATTGGGTATACTTTTTTTTTCTAGAAAGTTTGCGGCGAGGCCAACACCGACAATAAGTGAAATTCAAAGAGCAGAATAGTATATAAAGTTTTTCAAAATAAATACTTTCCTATGGTTAAGATACCGACCCGAATACCTCCTACTGCCAGCATGTTACATTCAATACAGCATCAAACTCCATCGTGGTGGAGGACTCACCCACCGTATCATGAACCGCGCCTAGACTACCGAGTTTATGGGTACACAAGGAACCATGGAAGGTAACTCCCATCCCTCGGCCACGCGGTTCAGCACACCGTGGGTGTAAGCACATGAAAATGAGACTTATAACCTAACGAGCATAACTTTTCATCCGTTGTCCGATCGGAGCACATTTTTTTTTCTAGAAAGCTTGTGGCGAGGCCAAAGCCGACAAAAAGCGAAATTCAAAAGGTAGAATAGTATATAATTTTTTTCAAAATAAATACTTCCCTATAGTTAAGATACCGCCCCGAATACCTTCTATAATACAGCGACGAACTCCGTCGTGGTGGAGGACTCGCCTACCGTATCATGAACCGCACCTAGACTACTGAGTTTATGGGTACACATGGAACCATGGAAGGTAACCCACATCCCTCGGCCACGTGGTTCAGCACACCGTGGGTATAAGCACATGAAAAATGAGACCTATAACCTAAAACGAGTGTAACTTTTATGTTCGTTGTCTGTTAGGGGCATACTTTTTTTCTGGAAAGCTTGCAGTGAGGCCAACACCGACAAAAAGCAAAATTCAAAGAGTAGAATAGTATATTATTTTTTCAAAAAATAAATACTTCCCTGTGGTTGAGATACCGCCCCGAGTACCTCCAACTGCTAGCATGTTACATTCAATACAACGTCAAACTCCATCGTTGTGGATGACTCGCCCACCGTATCATGAACTGCACCAAGACTACCGAGTTTACGGATATACAAGGGACCATGCAAGGTAACCCACATCCCTCGTCCACGCGGTTTAGCTCATCGTGGGTGTAAGCACAAGAAAAATGAGACCTATAACCTAAAACGAGCATAACTTTTACATCCGTTGTCCTATTGGGGCATACTTCTTTTTTCTAGAAAGTTTGCAGCGATGCCAACACCGAATATAAGTGAAATTCAAAGAGTAGAATAGTACATAAATTTTTTCAAAATAAATACTTTCCTATTGTTAAGATACCGCCCTGAATACCTCCTACTGCCAGCATGTTACATTCAATACAGCATCGAACTCCAACGTGGTGGAGGACTCGCCCACCGTATCATGAACCGCGCCTAGACTACCAAGTTTACGAGTATACAAGGAACCATGGAAGGTAACCCACATCCCTCGGCCACACGGTTCAGCACACCGTGGGTGTAAGCACATGAAAATGAGACCTATAACCTAAAATGAGCATAACTTTTGCATCCGTTGTCCTATCGGGGCATACTTTTTTTCTAGAAAGCATGCGGCAAGGCCAACACCGACAATAAGCGAAATTCAAAGAGTAGAATAATATATAATTTTTTTCAAAATAAATACTTTCCTATGGTTAAGATACCACCCCGAATACCTCCTACTGCCAGCATGTTACATTTTATATAGCGTCGAACTCCATCGTGGTGGAGGACTCGCCCACCGTATCATGAACCGCACCTAGACTACGGAGTTTATGGGTACACAAGGAACCGTGGAAGGTAACCCGCATCCCTCAGCCACGCGGTTCAACACAACGTGGGTGTAAGCACATGAAAATGAGATCTATAACCAAAAATGAGCATAACTTTTGCATCCGTTGTCCGATTGGGGCATCCTTTTTTTTCTTGAAAGCTTGCAGCGAGGCCAACACCGACAAAAAGCGAAATTCAAAGAGTAGAATAGTATATAATTTTACAAAAAATAAATACATTCCTATGGTTGAGATACAGCCCCGAGTACCTCCTACTGCTAGCATGTTACATTCAATACAACGTCGAACTCCATCGCTGTGGAGGACTCACCCACCGTATCATGAACTTCGCCTAGACTACTGAGTTTATGGGTACACAAGGAACCATGAAGGTAACCCACATCCCTCGGCCATGCGGTTCAGCACATCGTGGGCGTAAGCACATGAAAAATGAGACCTATAACCTAAAATAAGCGTAACTTTTGCGTGTGTTGTCTGTTAGGGGCATACTTTTTTTCTAGAAAGCTTGTGGTGAGGCCAACACCGCCAGATAGCGAAATTGAAAGAGTAGAATAGTACATAAGTTTACAAAAATAAATACTTCCCTATGGTTGAGATACGGCCCCAGTACCTCCTACTGCTAGCATGTACATTCAATACAACGTCAAACTCCATCGTTTGGAGGACTCGCCCACCGTATCATGACCCGCGCCCTAGACTACCGAGTTTACGGGTATACAAGGAACCATGGAAGGTAACCCACATCCCTCGTCCACGCGGTTCAAGCACATCGTGGGTGTAAGCACATGAAAAATGAGATCTATAACCAAAAATGACCATAACTTTTGCATCCGTTGTCCGATTGGGGCATCCTTTGTTTTTTCTTTAAAGCTTGCAGCGAGGCCAACACCGGCAAAAAGCAAATTCAAAGAGTAGAATAGTATATAATTTTACAAAAAATAAATACATCCCTATGGTTGAGATACATCCCCGAGTACCTCCTACTGCTAGCATGTTACATTCAATACAACGTCGAACTCCATCGCTGTGGAGGACTCACCCACCGTATCATGAACTCTCGCCTAGACTACTGAGTTTATGGGTAAACAAGGAACCATGAAGGTACCCACATCCCTCGGCCATGCGGTTCAGCACATCGTGGGTGTAAGCACATGAAAAATGAGACCTATAACACAAACGAGCGTAAATTTGTGTGTGTTGTCTGTTAGGGGCATACTTTTTTCTAGAAAGCGTGTGGTGAGTCCAACACCGACATATAGCGAAATTGAAAGAGTAGAATAGTACATAAGTTTACAAAAATAAATACTTCCTATGGTTGAGATACCGCCCGTGTACTCCTACTGCTAGCAGTACATTCAATACAACGTCAAACTCCACGTTGTGGAGGACTCGCCAACCGTATCATGAATCGCGCCTAGACTACCGAGTTTACGGGTATACCAAGGAACCATGGAAGGTAACCCATCCCCTCATCGGTCAGCACACCGTGGTGTAAGCACATGAAAAAGACCATATAATCTAAACGAGCATAACTTTTGCATCTGTTGTCCTATCGGGGTATACTTTTTTTTCTAGAAAGTTTGCGGCGAGGCCAACACCGACAGTAAATGAAATTCAAAGAGTAGAATATTATATAATTTTTTACAAAATAAATATTTCCCTGGTTAAGATACCGCCCCGAATACCTCCTACTACCAGCATGTTACATTCAATACAACTCAAACTCCATCGTGGTGGAGACTCGCCCACC
>MU847743.1:0-41105 GCA_032690845.1 Eleusine coracana subsp. coracana
TTTATGGGTACACAAGGAACCATGGAAGGTAACCCCATCCCTCGGCCACTGGTTCAGCACACCGTGTAAGCACGAAAAAAGACCTATAACCTAAAAAGCATAACTTTTGCATCCGTTGTCCGATCGGGGCATACTTTTTTTTCTAGAAAGCTTGCGGAGGCCAACACGACAAAAAAATTCAAAGATAGAATATATATTTTTATAAAAAATAACTTCCTATGGTTAAGATACTGCCCCGAATACCTCCTACTGCCAGCATGTTACATTCAATACAGCGTCGAACTCCATCGGTGGAGGACTCGCCACCGTATCATGAACCGCGCCTAGACTACCGAGTTTATGGGTACACAAGGAACCATGGAAGGTAACCCACATCCCTCGGCCACCGGTTCAGCACACCGTGGGTGTAAGCACACGAAAAAGAGACCTATAACCTAAAACGCATAACTTTTGCGTCCGTTGTCTGGGGCATACTTTTTTTCTAGAAAGCTTGCGGCGAGGCCAACACCGAAAAAAGCGAAATTCAAAGAGTAGAATAGTATATAATTTTTATAAAAATAAATACTTTCCTTATGGTTGAAGATATCTGCCCGAATACCTCCTACTGCTAGGCATGTTACATTCAATACAGCGTAGACTCCATCGCTGGTGGAGGACTCGCTCACCGATATCATGAATCCGCGCCTAGACTATCTGGTTATGGGCTACACAAGGAACCATGGAAGGTAACCTACATCCCTTCGGCCACTCGGTTCAGCACACCAGGGGTGTGTAAGCACACGAAAAATGAGACCTATAACCTAAAACGAGCATAACTTTTGCTGCCGTTGTCTGATCGGGCATACTTTTTTTCTAGAAAGCTTGCGGCGAGGCCCAACACCGACAAAAAGCGAAATTCAAAGGACTAGAATAGTATATAATTTTATAAAAATAAATACTTCCCTATGGTTTAAGATACTGCCCTGAATACCTCCTACTGCCAGCATGTTATATCAATACAGCGTCGAACTCCATCGTGGTGGAGGACTCGCCCACCGTATCATGAACCGCGCCTAGACTACCGAGTTTATGGGTACACAAGGAACCATGGAAGGTAACCCACATCCCTCCACGGTTCAGCACACCGTGGGTGTAAGCACAAAAATAAGACCTATAACCTAAAATGAGCAACTTTTTGTCCTTGTCCTCGGCATACTTTTTTTCTAGAAAGCTTGCGGCAGGCCAACCGACAAAAGCAAATTCAAAGAGTAGAATAGTATATAATTTTTTTACAAAATAAATACTTCCCTATGGTTAAGATACGCCCCGAATACCTCCTACTGCCAGCATGTTACATTCAATACAGCATCAACTCCATCGTGGTGGAGGACTCGCCCACCGTATCATGAACCGCGCCTAGACTACCGAGTTTATGGGTACACAAGGAACCATGGAAGGTAACCCACATCCCTCGGCCACGCGGTTCAGCACACCGTGGGTGTAAGCACAAAAAAAGACCTATAACCTAAAACAAATACTTTTGCATCCGTTGTCCGATCGGGGCATACTTTTTTTTCTAGAAAGCTTGCGGGCCAACACCGACAAAATGAAAAATTCAAAGTAGAATAGTATATTTTTTACAAAATAAATACTTTCTTATGGTTAAGATACCGCCCCAATACCTCCTACTGCAGCATGTTACATTCAATACAGTCGAACTCCATCGGTGGAGGACTCGCCCACCGTATCATGAACCGCGCCTAGACTACCGAGTTTATGGGTACACAAGGAACCATGGAAGGTAACCCACATCCCTCGGCCACGCGTTCAGCACACCGTGGGTGTAAGCACAAAAAAAGACCTATAACCTAAAACGAGCATAACTTTTGCATCCGTTGTCCGATCGGGGCATACTTTTTTTTCTAGAAAGCTTGCGGCGAGGCCAACACCGACAAAAAAGCGAAATTCAAAGAGTAGAATAGTATATATTTTTTACATAAATACTTCCCTATGGTTAAGATACTGCCCCGAATACCTCCTACTGCAAGCATGTTATAAGCAATACGCGTCGAACTCCATCGTGGTGGAGTGACCTCGCCCACCGTATCATGAACCGTGCCAGACTAACCGAAGTTTGATGGGTACACAAGGAACCATGGAAGGTAACACCAGCATCCCTCAGGCCCACGCGGGTTCAGCACACCATGGGTGTAAGCCAACACGAAAAAGAGACCTATAACCTAAAAGTGGAGCAAAAACTTTTGCGTCCAGTTGTCCGTATCGGGGCATACTTTTTTTTCTAGAAAGCTTGCTGCAAGGCCAATACCGACAAAATGCAAATTCAAAGAGTAGAATAATATATAAGTTTTTACAAAATAAATACTTCCCTATGGTTAAAGATACCGCCCCGAATACCTCCTACTACCAAGCATGTTACATTCAATACAGCGTCGAACTCCATCGTGGTGGAGGACTCGCCACCGTATCATGAACCGCGCCTAGACTACCGAGTTTATGGGTACACAAGGAACCATGGAAGGTAACCCACATCCCTCGGCCACTGGTTCAGCACACCGTGGGTGTAAGCACACGAAAAGA
Source organism: Eleusine coracana subsp. coracana (assembly GCA_032690845.1). Lineage (NCBI taxonomy): Eukaryota > Viridiplantae > Streptophyta > Magnoliopsida > Poales > Poaceae > Eleusine > Eleusine coracana. Next base: position 2,578 of record MU847743.1, read on the forward strand.
GACCTATAACCTAAAACGAGCATAACTTTTGCATCCGTTGTCCGATCGGGCATACTTTTTTTTTCTAGAAAGCTTGCGCGAGGCCAACCGACAAATGCAAAATTCAAAGAGTAGAATAGTATATAATTTTTTACAAAATAAATACTTCCCTATGGTTAAGATACGCCCCGAATACCTCCTACTACCAGCATGTTACATTCAATACAGCGTCGAACTCCATCGTGGTGGAGGACTCGCCCACGTATCATGAACCGCCTAGACTACCGAGTTTATGGGTACAAGGAACCATGGAAGGTAACCCACATCCCTCGGCCACGCGGTTCAGCACACCGTGGTGTGTAAGCACACGAAAAAGACGACCTATAACCTAAAACGACAAACTTTTGCATCCGTTGTCCGATCGGGGCATACTTTTTTTTCTAGAAAGCTTGGCGAGGCCAACCGACAAAAGCAAAATTCAAAGAGTAGAATATATATATTTTTTACAAAATAAATACTTCCCTATGGTTAAGATACTGCCCCGAATACCTCCTACTGCCAGCATGTTACATTCAATACAGCGTCGAACTCCATCGTGGTGGAGGACTCGCCCACCGTATCATGAACCGCGCCTAGACTACCGAGTTTATGGGTACACAAGGAACCATGGAAGGTAACCCACATCCCTCGGCCACGCGGTTCAGCACACCGTGGGTGTAAGCACATGAAAAATAAGACCTATAACCTAAAATGAGCAAACTTTTTGCGTCCGTTGTCCATTCGGGGCATACTTTTTTTCTAGAAAGCTTGCTGGCAAGGCCAATACCGACAAAATGCAAAATTCAAAGAGTAGAATAATATATAATTTTTTACAAAATAAATACTTCCCTATGGTTAAGATACCGCCCCGAATACCTCCTACTGCCAGCATGTTACATTCAATACAACGTCGAACTCCATCGTGGTGGAGGACTCGCCCACCGTATCATGAACCGCGCCTAGACTACGAGTTTATGGGTACACAAGGAACCATGGAAGGTAACCCACATCCCTCGGCCACGCGGTTCAGCACACCGTGGGTGTAATCACACGAAAAAGACGACCTATAACCTAAAACGAACATAACTTTTGCTTCCGTTGTCCGATCGGGGCATACTTTTTTTTTTCTAGAAAGCTTGCGGCGAGGCCAATACCGACAAAAAGAAAATTGAAAGAGTAGAATAGTATATATTTTTTACAAAATAAATACTTCCCTATTATTAAGATACTGCCCCGAATACCTCCTACTGCTAGCATGTTACATTCAATACAGCGTCGAACTCCATCGTGGTGGAGGACTCGCCCACCGTATCATGAACCGCGCCTAGACTACCGAGTTTATTGGTACACAAGGAATCATGGAAGGTAACCCACATCCCTCGGCCACGCGGTACAGCACACCGTGTGTGTAAGCACACGAAAAATAAGATCTATAACCTAAAATGAGAGTAACTTTTGTGTCCGTTGTCCGTTTGGAGCATACTTTTTTTCTAGAAAGCTTGCAGCGAGGCCAATACCAAAAAAAAGCAAAATTCAAAGAGTAGAATAGTATATAATTTTTCACAAAATAAATAGTTCCCTATGGTTAAGATATGGCCCTGAATACCTCCTATTGCCAGCATGTTACATTCAATACAGCATCAAACTCCAACGTGGTGGAGGACTCACCCACCGTATCATGAACTGCGCCTAGACTACCGAGTTTATGGGTACACAAGGCACCATGGAAGGTAACGCACATCCCTCGGCCACGAGGTTCAGCACACCGTGGGTGTAAGCACACGAAAAATCAGACCTATAACCTAAAACGAGCGTAACTTTTGCGTCCGTTGTCTATTTGGGGCATAATTTTTTGTCTAGAAAGCTTGGGGCGAGGCCATTACCAACAAAAAAAGAAATTCAAAGAGTAGAATAGTATATAATTTTTTACAAAATAAATACTTCCCTATGGTTAAGATACTGCCCTGAATACCTCCTACTGTTAGCATGTTACATTCAATACAGCATCGAACTCCATCGTGGTGGAGGACTCGCCCACCGTATCATAAACCACACCTAGACTACCGAGTTTGTGGGTAAACAAGGAACCATGGAAGGTAACCCACATCCCTCGGCCATGCGGTTCAGCACACCGTGGGTGTAAGCACATGAAAAATGAGACCTATAACCTAAAATGAGCGTAACTTTTGCATCCGTTGTCCGTTCGGGGCATACTTTTTTTCTAGAAAGCTTGCAGCGAGGCCAACACCGACAGAAAGTGAAATTCAAAGAGTAGAATAGTATATATTTTTTTCCAAATAAAAACTTCCCTACAGTTAAGATACTACCGCGAATACCTCCTACTGCCAGCATGTTACATTCAATACAGCATCAAACTCCATCGTGGTGGAGGACTCGCCCACCGTATCATGAACCGCGCCTAGACTACCGAGTTTATGGGTACACAAGAAACCATGGAAGGTAACCCGCATCCCTCGGCCACGCGGTTCAGCACACCGTGGGTGTAAGCACACAAAAAATAAGACCTATAACCTAAAATGAGCAAAACTTTTGCGTCCGTTGTTCGTTCGGGGCATACTTTTTTTTCTAGAAAGCTTGCGGCAAGGCCAATACCGCCAAAATGCAAAATTCAAAGAGTAGAATAATATATAAGTTTTTACAAAATAAATACTTCCCTATGGTTAAGATACCGCCCCGAATACCTCCTACTACAAGCATGTTACATTCAATACAGCATCGAACTCCATCGTGGTGGAGGACTCGCCCACCGTATCATGAACCGCGCCTAGACTACCGAGTTTATGGGTACACAAGGAACCATGGAAGGTAACCCACATCCCTCGGCCACACGGTTCAGCACATCGTGGGCGTAAGCACACGAAAAAGACGACCTATAACCTAAAACGAACATAACTTTTGCTTCCGTTGTCCGATCGGGGCATACTTTTTTTTTCTAGAAAGCTTGCGGCAAGGCCAATACCGACAAAAAGCAAAATTCAAAGAGTAGAATAGTATATAATTTTTTAGAAAATAAATACTTCCCTATGGTTAAGATACAGCCCCGAATACCTCCTACTGCCAGCATGTTATATTCAATACGGCGTCGAACTCCATCGTGGTGGAGGACTCGCCCACCGTATCATGAACCGCGCCTAGACTACCGAGTTTATTGGTACACAAGGAACCATGGAAGGTAACCCACATCCCTCGGCCACGCGGTACAGCACACCGTGTGTGTAAGCACACGAAAAATAAGATCTATAACATAGAACGAGAGTAACTTTTGTGTCCGTTGTCCGTTTGGAGCATACTTTTTTTCTAGAAAGCTTGCAGCGAGGCCAATACCAAAAAAAAGCAAAATTCAAAGAGTAGAATAGTATATAATTTTTCACAAAATAAATAGTTCCCTATGGTTAAGATATGGCCCTGAATACCTCCTATTGCCAGCATGTTACATTCAATACAGCGTCGAACTCCAACGTGGTGGAGGACTCACCCACCGTATCATGAACTGCGTCTAGACTACCGAGTTTATGGGTACACAAGGCACCATGGAAGGTAACGCACATCCTCGGCCACGAGGTTCAGCACACCGTGGGTGTAAGCACACGAAAAATCAGACCTATAACCTAAAACAAGCGTAACTTTTGCGTCCGTTGTCTATTTGGGGCATACTTTTTTGTCTAGAAAGCTTGGGGCGAGGCCATTACCAACAAAAAAAGAAATTCAAAGAGTAGAATAGTATATAATTTTTTACAAAATAAATACTTCCCTATGGTTAAGATACTGCCCTGAATAGCTCCTACTGTTAGCATGTTACATTCAATACAGCATCGAACTCCATCGTGGTGGAGGACTCGCCCACCGTATCATAAACCATGCCTAGACTACCGAGTTTATGGGTAAACAAGGAAACATGGAAGGTAACCCACATTCCTCGGCCACGCGGTTCAGCACACCGTGGGTGTAAGCACATGAAAAATGAGACCTATAACCTAAAATGAGCGTAACTTTTGCATCCGTTGTCCGTTCGGGGCATACTTTTTTTCTAGAAAGCTTGCGGCGAGGCCAACACCGACAGAAAGTGAAATTCAAAGAGTAGAATAGTATATAATTTTTTCCAAAATAAATACTTCCCTACAGTTAAGATACTACCGCGAATACCTCCTACTGCCAGCATGTTACATTCAATACAGCATCAAACTCCATCGTGGTGGAGGACTCGCCCAACGTATCATGAACCGCGCCTAGACTACCGAGTTTATTGGTACACAAGGAACCATGGAAGGTAATCCACATCCCTCGGCCACGCGGTTCTGCACACCGTGGGTGTAAGCACATGAAAAATGAGACCTATAACCTAAAATGAGCGTAACTTTTGCATCCGTTGTCCGTTCGGGGCATACTTTTTTTTTAGAAAGCTTGCGGCGAGGCCAATACCGACAAAAAGAAAAATTGAAAGAGTAGAATAGTATATATTTTTTTACAAAATAAATACTTCCCTATTGTTAAGATACTGCCCCGAATACCTCCTACTGCTAGCATGTTACATTCAATACAGCGTCGAACTCCATCGTGGTGGAGGACTCGCCCACCGTATCATGAACCGCGCCTAAACTACCGAGTTTATTGGTACACAAGGAACCATGGAAGGTAACCCACATCCCACGGCTACGCGGTACAGCACACCGTGTGTGTAAGCACACGAAAAATAAGATCTATAACATAGAACGAGAGTAACTTTTGTGTCCGTTGTCCGTTTGGAGCATACTTTTTTTCTAGAAAGCTTGCGGCGAGGCCAATACCCAAAAAAAGCAAAATTCAAAGATTAGAATAGTATATAATTTTTCACAAAATAAATAGTTCCCTATGGTTAAGATATGGCCCTGAATACCTCCTATTGCCAGCATGTTACATTCAATACAGCGTCGAACTCCAACGTGGTGGAGGACTCACCCACCGTATCATGAACTGCGCCTAGACTACCGAGTTTATGGGTACACAAGGCACCATGGAAGGTAACGCACATCCCTCGGCCACGAGGTTCAGCACACCGTGGGTGTAAGCACACGAAAAAGACGACCTATAACCTAAAACGAACATAACTTTTGCATCCGTTGTCCGATCGGGGCATACTTTTTTTTCTAGAAAGCTTGCGGCGAGGCCAAGACCGACAAAAAGCAAAATTCAAAGAGTAGAATAGTATATAATTTTTTAGAAAATAAATTCTTCCCTATGGTTAACATACAACCCCAAATACCTCCTACTGCCAGCATGTTATATTCAATACGGCGTCAAACTCCATCGTAGTGGAGGACGCGCCAATCGTATCATGAACCGCGCCTAGACTACTGAGTTTATGGCTACACAAGGAACCATGGAAGGTAACCCACATCCCTCGGCCACGCGGTTCAGCACACCGTGGGTGTAAGCACATGAAGAATGAGACCTATAACCTAAAATGAGCGTAACTTTTGCATCCGTTGTCCGTTCGGGGCATACTTTTTTTCTTGAAAGCTTGCGGCGAGGCCAACACCGACAGGAAGTGAAATTCAAAGAGTAGAATAGTATATAATTTTTTCCAAAATAAATACTTCCCTACAGTTAAGATACTACCGCGAATACCTCCTACTGCCAGCATGTTACATTCAATACAGCATCAAACTCCATCGTGGTGGAGGACTCGCCCACCGTATCATGAACCGCGCCTAGACTACCGAGTTTATGGGTACACAAGAAACCATGGAAGGTAACCCGCATCCCTCGGCCACGCGGTTCAGCACACCGTGGGTGTAAGCACACAAAAATAAGACGTATAACCTAAAATGAGCAAAACTTTTGCGTCCGTTGTTCTTTCGGGACATACTTTTTTTTCTAGAAAGCTTGCGGCAAGGCCAATACTGACAAAATGCAAAATTCAAAGAGTAGAATAATATATAAGTTTTTACAAAATAAATACTTCCCTATGGTTAAGATACCGCCCCGAATACCTCCTACTAGAAGCATGTTACATTCAATACAGCGTCGAACTCCATCGTGGTGGAGGACTCGCCCACCGTATCATGAACCGCGCCTAGACTACCGAGTTTATGGGTACACAAGGAACCATGGAAGGTAACCCACATCCCTCGGCCACGCGGTTCAGCACACCGTGGGTGTAAGCACACGAAAAAGACGACCTATAACCTAAAACGAACATAACTTTTGCATCCGTTGTCCGATCAGGGCATACTTTTTTTTCTAGAAAGCTTGCGGCGAGGCCAAGACCGACAAAAAGCAAAATTCAAAGAGTAGAATACTATATAATTTTTTAGAAAATAAATGCTTCCCTATGGTTAACATACAACCCCAAATACCTCCTACTGCCAGCATGTTATATTCAATACGGCGTCAAACTCCATCGTAGTGGAGGACGCGCCAATCGTATCATGAACCGCGCCTAGACTACTGAGTTTATGGCTACACAAGGAACCATGGAAGGTAACCCACATCCCTCGGCCACGCGGTTCAGCACACCGTGGGTGTAAGCACATGAAAAATGAGACCTATAACCTAAAATGAGCGTAACTTTTGCATCCGTTGTCCGTTCGGGGCATACTTTTTTTCTTGAAAGCTTGCGGCGAGGCCAACACCGACAGAAAGTGAAATTCAAAGAGTAGAATAGTATATAATTTTTTCCAAAATAAATACTTCCCTACAGTTAAGATACTACCGCGAATACCTCCTACTGCCAGCATGTTACATTCAATACAGCATCAAACTCCATCGTGGTGGAGGACTCGCCCACCGTATCATGAACCGCGCCTAGACTACCGAGTTTATGGGTACACAAGAAACCATGGAAGGTAACCCGCATCCCTCGGCCACGCGGTTCAGCACACCGTGGGTGTAAGCACACAAAAAATAAGACGTATAACCTAAAATGAGCAAAACTTTTGCGTCCGTTGTTCTTTCGGGACATACTTTTTTTTCTAGAAAGCTTGCGGCAAGGCCAATACTGACAAAATGCAAAATTCAAAGAGTAGAATAATATATAAGTTTTTACAAAATAAATACTTCCCTATGGTTAAGATACCGCCCCGAATACCTCCTACTACAAGCATGTTACATTCAATACAGCGTCGAACTCCATCGTGGTGGAGGACTCGCCCACCGTATCATGAACCGCGCCTAGACTACCGAGTTTATGGGTACACAAGGAACCATGGAAGGTAACCCACATCCCTCGGCCACGCGGTTCAGCACACCGTGGGTGTAAGCACACGAAAAAGACGACCTATAACCTAAAACGAACATAACTTTTGCATCCGTTGTCCGATCAGGGCATACTTTTTTTTCTAGAAAGCTTGCGGCGAGGCCAAGACCGACAAAAAGCAAAATTCAAAGAGTAGAATACTATATAATTTTTTAGAAAATAAATGCTTCCCTATGGTTAACATACAACCCCAAATACCTCCTACTGCCAGCATGTTATATTCAATACGGCGTCAAACTCCATCGTAGTGGAGGACGCGCCAATCGTATCATGAACCGCGCCTAGACTACTGAGTTTATGGCTACACAAGGAACCATGGAAGGTAACCCACATCCCTCGGCCACGCGGTTCAGCACACCGTGGGTGTAAGCACATGAAAAATGAGACCTATAACCTAAAATGAGCGTAACTTTTGCATCTGTTGTCCGTTCGGGGCATACTTTTTTTCTAGAAAGCTTGCGGCGAGGCCAACACCGACAGAAAGTGAAATTCAAAGAGTAGAATAGTATATAATTTTTTCCAAAATAAATACTTCCCTACAGTTAAGATACTACCGCGAATACCTCCTACTGCCAGCATGTTACATTCAATACAGCATCAAACTCCATCACGGTGGAGGACTCGCCCACCGTATCATGAACCGCGCCTAGACTACCGAGTTTATGGGTACACAAGAAACCATGGAAGGTAACCCGCATCCCTCGGCCACGCGGTTCAGCACACCGTGGGTGTAAGCACACAAAAAATAAGACCTATAACCTAAAATGAGCAAAACTTTTGCGTTCGTTGTTCGTTCGGGGCATACTTTTTTTCTAGAAAGCTTGCGGCAAGGCCAATACCGACAAAATGCAAAATTCAAAGAGTAGAATAATATATAAGTTTTTACAAAATAAATACTTCCCTATGGTTAAGATACCGCCCTGAATACCTCCTACTACAAGCATGTTACATTCAATACAGCGTCGAACTCCATCGTGGTGGAGGACTCGCCCACCGTATCATGAACCGCGCCTAGACTACCGAGTTTATGGGTACACAAGGAACCATGGAAGGTAACCCACATCCCTCAACCATGCGGTTCAGCACACCGTGGGTGTAAGCACACGAAAAAGACGACCTATAACCTAAAACGAACATAACTTTTGCATCCGTTGTCCGATCGGGGCATACTTTTTTTTCTAGAAATCTTGCGGCGAGGCCAAGACCGACAAAAAGCAAAATTCAAAGAGTAGAATAGTATATAATTTTTTAGAAAATAAATGCTTCCCTATGGTTAACATACAACCCCAAATACCTCCTACTGCCAGCATGTTATATTCAATACGGCGTCAAACTCCATCGTAGTGGAGGACGCGCCAATCGTATCATGAACCGTGCCTAGACTACTGAGTTTATGGCTAGACAAGGAACCATGGAAGGTAACCCACATCCCTCGGCCACGCGGTTCAGCACACCGTGGGTGTAAGCACATGAAAAATGAGACCTATAACCTAAAATGAGCGTAACTTTTGCATCCGTTGTCCGTTCGGGGCATACTTTTTTTCTAGAAAGCTTGCGTCGAGGCCAACACCGACAGAAAGTGAAATTCAAAGAGTAGAATAGTATATAATTTTTTCCAAAATAAATACTTCCCTACAGTTAAGATACTATCGCGAATACCTCCTACTGCCAGCATGTTACATTCAATAAAGCATCAAACTCCATCGTGGTGGAGGACTCGCCCACCGTATCATGAACCGCGCCTAGACTACCGAGTTTATGGGTACACAAGAAACCATGGAAGGTAACCCGCATCCCTCGGCCACGCGGTTCAGCACATCGTGGGTGTAAGCACACAAAAAATAAGACCTATAACCTAAAATGAGCAAAACTTTTGCGTTCGTTGTTCGTTCGGGGCATACTTTTTTGTCTAGAAAGCTTGCGGCAGGGCCAATACCGACAAAATGCAAAATTCAAAGAGTAGAATAATATATAAGTTTTTACAAAATAAATACTTCCATATGGTTAAGATACCGCCCCGAATACCTCCTACTACAAGCATGTTACATTCAATACAGCATCGAACTCCATCGTGGTGGAGGACTCGCCCACCGTATCATGAACCGCGCCTAGACTACCGAGTTTATGGGTACACAAGGAACCATGGAAGGTAACCCACATCCCTCGGCCATGCGGTTCAGCACACCGTGGGTGTAAGCACACGAAAAAGACGACCTATAACCTAAAACGAACATAACTTTTGCATCCGTTGTCCGATCGGGGCATACTTTTTTTTCTAGAAAGCTTGCGGCGAGGCCAAGACCGACAAAAAGCAAAATTCAAAGAGTAGAATAGTATATAATTTTTTAGAAAATAAATTCTTCCCTATGGTTAACATACAACCCCAAATACCTCCTACTGCCAGCATGTTATATTCAATACGGCGTCAAACTCCATCGTAGTGGAGGACGCGCCAATCGTATCATGAACCGTGCCTAGACTACTGAGTTTATGGCTAGACAAGGAACCATGGAAGGTAACCCACATCCCTCGGCCACGCGGTTCAGCACACCGTGGGTGTAAGCACATGAAAAATGAGACCTATAACCTAAAATGAGCGTAACTTTTGCATCCGTTGTCCGTTCGGGGCATACTTTTTTTCTAGAAAGCTTGCGTCGAGGCCAACACCGACAGAAAGTGAAATTCAAAGAGTAGAATAGTATATAATTTTTTCCAAAATAAATACTTCCCTATAGTTAAGATACTATCGCGAATAACTCCTACTGCCAGCATGTTACATTCAATACAGCATCAAACTCCATCGTGGTGGAGGACTCGCCCACCGTATCATGAACCGCGCCTAGACTACCGAGTTTATGGGTACACAAGAAACCATGGAAGGTAACCCGCATCCCTCGGCCACGCGGTTCAGCACACCGTGGGTGTAAGCACACAAAAAATAAGACCTATAACCTAAAATGAGCAAAACTTTTGCGTTCGTTGTTCGTTTGGGGCATACTTTTTTTTCTAGAAAGCTTGCGGCAAGGCCAATACCGACAAAATGCAAAATTCAAATAGTAGAATAATATATAAGTTTTTACAAAATAAATACTTCCATATGGTTAAGATACCGCCCCGAATACCTCCTACTACAAGCATGTTACATTCAATACAGCGTCGAACTCCATCGTGGTGGAGGACTCGCCCACCGTATCATGAACCGCGCCTAGACTACCGAGTTTATGGGTACACAAGGAACCATGGAAGGTAACCCACATCCCTCGGCCATGCGGTTCAGCACACCGTGGGTGTAAGCACACGAAAAAGACGACCTATAACCTAAAACGAACATAACTTTTGCATCCGTTGTCCGATCGGGGCATACTTTTTTTTCTAGAAAGCTTGCGGCGAGGCCAAGACCGACAAAAAGCAAAATTCAAAGAGTAGAATAGTATATAATTTTTTAGAAAATAAATTCTTCCCTATGGTTAACATACAACCCCAAATACCTCCTACTGCCAGCATGTTATATTCAATACGGCGTCAAACTCCATCGTAGTGGAGGACGCGCCAATCGTATCATGAACCGCGCCTAGACTACTGAGTTTATGGCTACACAAGGAACCATGGAAGGTAACCCACATCCCTCGGCCACGCGGTTCAGCACACCGTGGGTGTAAGCACATGAAAAATGAGACCTATAACCTAAAATGAGCGTAACTTTTGCATCCGTTGTCCATTCGGGGCATACTTTTTTTCTAGAAAGCTTGCGGCGAGGCCAGCACCGACAGAAAGTGAAATTCAAAGAGTAGAATAGTATATAATTTTTTCCAAAATAAATACTTCCCTACAGTTAAGATACTACCGCGAATACCTCCTACTGCCAGCATGTTACATTCAATACAGCATCAAACTCCATCGTGGTGGAGGACTCGCCCACCGTATCATGAACCGCGCCTAGACTACCGAGTTTATGGGTACACAAGAAACCATGGAAGGTAACCCGCATCCCTTGGCCACGCGGTTCAGCACACCGTGGGTGTAAGCACACAAAAAATAAGACCTATAACCTAAAATGAGCAAAACTTTTGCGTTCGTTGTTCGTTCGGGGCATAATTTTTTTTCTAGAAAGCTTGCGGCAAGGCCAATACCGACAAAATGCAAAATTCAAAGAGTAGAATAATATATAAGTTTTTACAAAATAAATACTTCCCTATGGTTAAGATACCGCCCTGAATACCTCCTACTACAAGCATGTTACATTCAATACAGCGTCGAACTCCATCGTGGTGGAGGACTCGCCCACCGTATCATGAACCGCGCCTAGACTACCGAGTTTATGGGTACACAAGGAACCATGGAAGGTAACCCGCATCCCTCGGCCACGCGGTTCAGCACATCGTGGGTGTAAGCACACAAAAAATAAGACCTATAACCTAAAATGAGCAAAACTTTTGCGTTCGTTGTTCGTTCGGGGCATACTTTTTTTTCTAGAAAGCTTGCGGCAAGGCCAATACCGACAAAATGCAAAATTCAAAGAGTAGAATAATATATAAGTTTTTACAAAATAAATACTTCCATATGGTTAAGATACCGCCCCGAATACCTCCTACTACAAGCATGTTACATTCAATACAGCGTCGAACTCCATCGTGGTGGAGGACTCGCCCACCGTATCATGAACCGCGCCTAGACTACCGAGTTTATGGGTACACAAGGAACCATGGAAGGTAACCCACATCCCTCGGCCATGCGGTTCAGCACACCGTGGGTGTAAGCACACGAAAAAGACGACCTATAACCTAAAACGAACATAACTTTTGCATCCGTTGTCCGATCGGGGCATACTTTTTTTTCTAGAAAGCTTGCGGCGAGGCCAAGACCGACAAAAAGCAAAATTCAAAGAGTAGAATAGTATATAATTTTTTAGAAAATAAATTCTTCCCTATGGTTAACATACAACCCCAAATACCTCCTACTGCCAGCATGTTATATTCAATACGGCGTCAAACTCCATCGTAGTGGAGGACGCGCCAATCGTATCATGAACCGCGCCTAGACTACTGAGTTTATGGCTACACAAGGAACCATGGAAGGTAACCCACATCCCTCGGCCACGCGGTTCAGCACACCGTGGGTGTAAGCACATGAAAAATGAGACCTATAACCTAAAATGAGCGTAACTTTTGCATCCGTTGTCCATTCGGGGCATACTTTTTTTCTAGAAAGCTTGCGGCGAGGCCAACACCGACAGAAAGTGAAATTCAAAGAGTAGAATAGTATATAATTTTTTCCAAAATAAATACTTCCCTACAGTTAAGATACTACCGCGAATACCTCCTACTGCCAGCATGTTACATTCAATACAGCATCAAACTCCATCGTGGTGGAGGACTCGCCCACCGTATCATGAACCGCGCCTAGACTACCGAGTTTATGGGTACACAAGAAACCATGGAAGGTAACCCGCATCCCTCGGCCACGCGGTTCAGCACACCGTGGGTGTAAGCACACAAAAAATAAGACCTATAACCTAAAATGAGCAAAACTTTTGCGTTCGTTGTTCGTTCGGGGCATAATTTTTTTTCTAGAAAGCTTGCGGCAAGGCCAATACCGACAAAATGCAAAATTCAAAGAGTAGAATAATATATAAGTTTTTACAAAATAAATACTTCCCTATGGTTAAGATACCGCCCTGAATACCTCCTACTACAAGCATGTTACATTCAATACAGCGTCGAACTCCATCGTGGTGGAGGACTCGCCCACCGTATCATGAACCGCGCCTAGACTACCGAGTTTATGGGTACACAAGGAACCATGGAAGGTAACCCACATCCCTCGGCCATGCGGTTCAGCACACCGTGGGTGTAAGCACACGAAAAAGACGACCTATAACCTAAAACGAACATAACTTTTGCATCCGTTGTCCGATCGGGGCATACTTTTTTTTCTAGAAAGCTTGCGGCGAGGCCAAGACCGACAAAAAGCAAAATTCAAAGAGTAGAATAGTATATAATTTTTTAGAAAATAAATTCTTCCCTATGGTTAACATACAACCCCAAATACCTCCTACTGCCAGCATGTTATATTCAATACGGCGTCAAACTCCATCGTAGTGGAGGACGCGCCAATCGTATCATGAACCGTGCCTAGACTACTGAGTTTATGGCTAGACAAGGAACCATGGAAGGTAACCCACATCCCTCGGCCACGCGGTTCAGCACACCGTGGGTGTAAGCACATGAAAAATGAGACCTATAACCTAAAATGAGCGTAACTTTTGCATCCGTTGTCCGTTCGGGGCATACTTTTTTTCTAGAAACCTTGCGTCGAGGCCAACACCGACAGAAAGTGAAATTCAAAGAGTAGAATAGTATATAATTTTTTCCAAAATAAATACTTCCCTACAGTTAAGATACTATCACGAATACCTCCTACTGCCAGCATGTTACATTCAATACAGCATCAAACTCCATCGTGGTGGAGGACTCGCCCACCGTATCATGAACCGCGCCTAGACTACCGAGTTTATGGGTACACAAGAAACCATGGAAGGTAACCCGCATCCCTCGGCCACGCGGTTCAGCACACCGTGGGTGTAAGCACACAAAAAATAAGACCTATAACCTAAAATGAGCAAAACTTTTGCGTTCGTTGTTCGTTTGGGGCATACTTTTTTTTCTAGAAAGCTTGCGGCAAGGCCAATACCGACAAAATGCAAAATTCAAAGAGTAGAATAATATATAAGTTTTTACAAAATAAATACTTCCATATGGTTAAGATACCGCCCCGAATACCTCCTACTACAAGCATGTTACATTCAATATAGCGTCGAACTCCATCGTGGTGGAGGACTCGCCCACCGTATCATGAACCGCGCCTAGACTACCGAGTTTATGGGTACACAAGGAACCATGGAAGGTAACCCACATCCCTCGGCGATGCGGTTCAGCACACCGTGGGTGTAAGCACACGAAAAAGACGACCTATAACCTAAAACGAACATAACTTTTGCATCCGTTGTCCGATCGGGGCATACTTTTTTTTCTAGAAAGCTTGCGGCGAGGCCAAGACCGACAAAAAGCAAAATTCAAAGAGTAGAATAGTATATAATTTTTTAGAAAATAAATTCTTCCCTATGGTTAACATACAACCCCAAATACCTCCTACTGCCAGCATGTTATATTCAATACGGCGTCAAACTCCATCGTAGTGGAGGACGCGCCAATCGTATCATGAACCGCGCCTAGACTACTGAGTTTATGGCTACACAAGGAACCATGGAAGGTAACCCACATCCCTCGGCCACGCGGTTCAGCACACCGTGGGTGTAAGCACATGAAAAATGAGACCTATAACCTAAAATGAGCGTAACTTTTGCATCCGTTGTCCATTCGGGGCATACTTTTTTTCTAGAAAGCTTGCGGCGAGGCCAACACCGACAGAAAGTGAAATTCAAAGAGTAGAATAGTATATAATTTTTTCCAAAATAAATACTTCCCTACAGTTAAGATACTACCGCGAATACCTCCTTCTGCCAGCATGTTACATTCAATACAGCATCAAACTCCATCGTGGTGGAGGACTCGCCCACTGTATCATGAACCGCGCCTAGACTACCGAGTTTATGGGTACACAAGAAACCATGGAAGGTAACCCGCATCCCTCGGCCACGCGGTTCAGCACACCGTGGGTGTAAGCACACAAAAAATAAGACCTATAACCTAAAATGAGCAAAACTTTTGCGTTCGTTGTTCGTTCGGGGCATAATTTTTTTTCTAGAAAGCTTGCGGCAAGGCCAATACCGACAAAATGCAAAATTCAAAGAGTAGAATAATATATAAGTTTTTACAAAATAAATACTTCCCTATGGTTAAGATACAACCCCAAATACCTCCTACTCCCCAATCGTATCATGAACCGCGCCTAGACTACTGAGTTTATGGCTACACAAGGAACCATGGAAGGTAACCCACATCCCTCGGCCACGCGGTTCTGCACACCGTGGGTGTAACCACATGAAAAATGAGACCTATAACCTAAAATGAGCGTAACTTTTGCATCCGTTGTCCATTCGGGGTATACTTTTTTTCTAGAAAGCTTGCGGCGAGGCCAATACCAACAAAAAGAAAAATTGAAAGATTAGAATAGTATATATATTTTTACAAAATAAATACTTCCCTATTGTTAAGATACTGCCCCGAATACCTCCTACTGCTAGCATGTTACATTCAATAAAACGTCAAACTCCATCGTGGTGGAGGACTCGCCCACCGTATCATGAACCGCGCCTAGACTACCGAGTTTATTGGTACACAAGGAACCATGGAAGGTAACCCACATCCCTCGGCCACATGGTACAGCACACCGTGTGTGTAAGCACACGAAAAATAAGATCTATAACATAAAACGAGAGTAACTTTTGTGTCCGTTGTCCGTTCGGAGCATACTTTTTTTCTAGAAAGCTTGCGGCAAGGCCAATACCGAAAAATGCAAAATTCAAAGAGTAGAATAGTATATATTTTTTCACAAAATAAATACTTCCCTATGGTTAAGATATGGCCCTGAATACCTCCTATTGCCAGCATGTTACATTCAATACAGCGTCGAACTCCAACGTAGTGGAGGACTCACCCACCGTATCATGAACTGCGCCTAGACTACCGAGTTTATGGGTACACAAGGCACCATGTAAGGTAACGCACATCCCTCGGCCATGCTGTTCAGCACACCGTGGGTGTAAGCACACGAAAAATCAGACCTATAACCTAAAACGAGCGTAACTTTTGCGTCCGTTGTCTGTTTGGGGCATACTTTTTTTTCTAGAAAGCTTGGGGCGAGGCCATTACCAACAAAAAAAGAAATTGAAAGAGTAGAATAGTATATAATTTTTTACAAAATAAATACTTCCCTATGGTTAAGATACTGTCCTGAATACCTCCTACTGTTAGCATGTTACATTCAATACAGCATCGAACTCCATCATGGTGGAGGACTCGCCCAACGTATCGTAAACCACGCCTAGACTACCGAGTTTATGGGTAAACAAGGAACCATGGAAGGTAACCCACATCCCTCGGCCATGTGGTTCAGCACACCATGGGTGTAAGCACACAAAAAAGAAGACCTATAACCTAAAACGAGCATAACTTTTGCATCCGTTGTCCAATGGGGCATACTTTATTTTTTCTAGAAAGCTTGCGGCGAGGCCAACACCGACAAAAAGTGAAATTCAAAGAGTAGAATAGTATATAATTTTTTATAAAATAAATACTTCCCTACAGTTAAGATACTACCCTGAATACATCCTACTGCCAGCATGTTACATTCAATACAGCGTCAAATTCCATCGTGGTGGAGGACTCACCCACCGTATCATGAACCACGCCTAGACTACCGAGTTTATGGGTACACAAGGAACCATGGAAGGTAACCCACATCCCTCGGCCACGCGGTTCAGCACGCCCTGTGTGCCCTCGTCAAAAAATTCAAAAAAAAATAGGGAAGATAAAGAAAAAATTGATTTATGTTTAAACCGGACATTTTCTGTAACTTCAAGATTTTCTGTAGGCCACATCCTACCTCTATTTGAGCTGAAATTTTCTTAGGATTCTCCTCCATTATAAGTGAGTTGGAGAAAAATATCAAAAAAATAAAATCAAAAATTTTTTTTGGATTTCTACTAGTGCTACATCTAGCCCCCTGAAATTTGTGGATTTGGCTGTTTTGCACTTAGCCCCCTATTATCGCCTGTTGTGCCTTTGTCTCCTTGTTTCTACTTTGCTATCACTACTGTTCTAGGACATACTTAGACCAGCAACTAGGGACAAGTTACTTGGGCACTTATTCAGCTTTACTATCTGTTTTTGATTTGTGTGCCACTCATATATATATATATATATTTGGCCTTCCTAGCTCTACATATTTCTTCTGGACAGCACACAGGTTATTTTGTGACCCTTGCAATCATGGAACACATCTCTCTGGTATCCTTTGCTTTGCTTTTCAGAACTTTGTAAGAGCTTTGTAAGGAGTCTCCTTTTGCTGTGTTGAGAGGCACCACTGCTTAGCTGTTTTGTAGGGATAACCTTCACTGTTTGTTTCCTGTTTTGGTGTTTGTGATGGCAGGAAGTGATGACAGAGAGATGGCTTCACCCTCACAATTTCCTAAGTGCGTGAGCCAAGAGCAGCTCCAGAAGGCTTTGCAGGCTACTCAGAGTGATTTGGCAGAGACGATCACCAGAGCCGTTACTGATGCAGTCAGATGGCTTCACATTGGGGAAAGCATCGAGCGGTTGGAGAAGCGGGTCTCTAAGTTAACCGATCAGGTTGTTGCATTGGAGACCGCTCCCAAAACCAACGCTATGAACACCAATAACAACAACAACGATGTTGAAGACGTCGATGATGAAGACGGTGTATAAGCCTGATGGCACCATGGATAGGTCAGCTACAAGGACCGGACGATTACGATGTCGTTTGCAACATAATACTCAAGGTATGGGTGGTTTCCATAACTACAATCATCCTCCACACGATAGCTATGCTCCAGATGACCCGTATGCTAAAATTAAATTTTCAATTCCTTCATTTTTGGGTCAGTATGATGGTGATGTTTATCTTGATTGGGAGATGACTGTAGAACAAAAATTTCATGCCCACCTTGTTCCTGAACAACATAGAGTTAAACAAGCTACTAGTGAGTTTAAGGACTTTGCTATTGTTTGATGGAGTGGTCTAGCTGCTGAAACTGACTTGCCTACTACTTGGGAAGAACTTAAGGTAGCAATGCGTGATTACTTTGTTCCTCCTTCTTTTTATAGATAGTTTCGTAATAAACTGCAGCGTTTAGAACAAGGAGATAAAACTGTTCAGGAGTACTTTAGTGAGCTTCAGATGGGTTTGATTCATTTTGCTGTAGTTGAAAAAGTAGAGGATCAGATTTGTCGCTTTTATTCTGGTAAGAAAAGAAATTCAAGATATCCTTGATTATAAAGAATATTATACCCTCACCTAGTGTTTCCAGTATGCTATGCTTGCAGAGAAAGAATCACAGGGACTTTTCCAGGCTTTTTAGGAGTATAGCAAGTCAAGGAACTCCTATCCCCCATGCTCGACGGGGACTTCGGGGCTGCCCAGGCCATCTTTTCGGCCGCCCCCACCAGCAGCTACCAAGGGAACCAATGTTGTTTCTGCAGCCCCAAGATCAGCCCCTACACCTTCTACTCGCTCAGGTAAAACTTCTGTGCAGGTACCAGCTAGTAGTGTCTCCTCTGTTGCTTCGACGGGGCGCACTACAGGGATTCAGTGCCACCGCTGCCATGGACTTGGTCATGTGTGGAAAGATTATCCAAGTAGGCGGGCATATGTGGCGACAGATGATGGCGGTTACATGAGCACTTCCGATGTGGAGGATGGGGAGGAGGACATCGCTGCCACCAGCAGTGACCTCGTCCTTGGAGGCGGAGACACCACGGGATACATGAACATTATTTTTCAACGTGTCCTTCGCACAGAAGTTTATCAGCCCGAGACGATGCAGCGCCACAACTTGTTCTAGATTTTCTTCGTCATCAAGAACCGCCGAGCACGTGTCATCATTGATGGAGGGAGCTGCAATAACTTGGTGAGTTCTGATGTGGTCAATAAGCTTGCTTTGACCACACGTCCACATCCACATCCGTACTAAGGTAATACAAACTTGCAGAGTTCCTTTTTCCATTGGTTCTTATGTGGATTCTGTTGATTGTGATGTCGTACCCATGCAAGCATGTTCACTTTTATTGGGTAGACCTTGGGAATATGATAATGATGTTGTACACCATGGTAGAAGTAATAAGTACACTTTTATGCATAAAGGAACTAACATTACTTTGTTATCAATGACCCTTGCTGAAATTGTACAAGCTGATTTAGAAAGAGCTGCTAGTTTGAAAAATAAAGGTCCTGAAATTCAACAACCTATTAATTCTAATTCTACACCTAGTAATGTTAATGATTCTTCAAGTTCTAAGGGTGCTGGAATTAAATTACATGGTCATTTATGTCTTGCAACAAAATCTAAGCTTGCTGAAATTTCTAATAATGATGATATTTGCTATGCTTTGATATGCAAAGAAGCTTTGTTTTCGCTTGATGATATTGCTTCTAGTGCTTTGTCTCCTGCTATCACTAACCTTTTGCAGGAGTATGAGGATGTTTTTCTAGCTGAGATACCCCCGGGATTTCCACCTTTGAGAGGGATTGTGCATCAAATTGATTTGATTCCGGGTGCTACTTTACCAAACCGTGCTGCTTATAGGACCAACCCTAAGGAGACTAAGGAGATACACCGACAATTTCAAGACCTTTTGGATCATGGGTATGTTCATCAATCACTTAGTCCTTGTGTTGTTCCTGTACTTTTAGTTCCCAAGAAAGATGGTACTTGGCGTATGTGTGTAGATTGCAGAGCCATTAATAATATTACTCTTAGGTATCATCATCCTATTCCTAGGCTAGATGACATGCTTGATGAGTTATGTGGTGCTATAATTCTCACTAAAATTGATTTGCGTAGTGGCTACCATCAAATTAGAATAAAACTTGGAGACGAATGTAAAACAGCTTTCAAAACCAAATTTGGATTATATGAGTGGTTAGTAATGCCTTTCGGTTTAACTAATGCACCTAGTACTTTTATGCGCTTGATGAATGAGGTTTTAAGAGCTTTCATTGGCAAATTTGTGGTAGTTTACTTTGATGATATCTTAATTTATAGCAAATCCATAGATGAACATATGAATCATTTGCGTGCTATTTTTGATGCTTTACGAGATGCACATTTATTTGGTAACCTTGAGAAGTGCTCCTTTTGCATGGATCGAGTCTCTTTTCTTGGGTATGTTGTGACTCCATAGGGAATTGAGGTGGATGAGGCGAAGATTGAAGCCATAAAGAGATAGCCCGTACCAAAAACTATCACATAGGTGAGGAGTTTTCTTGGTCTTGCAGGTTTCTACCGCCGCTTTGTCAAAGATTTCAGCACCATTGCTGCACCTTTGCATGAGTTGACAAAGAAGGCCGTTGATTTCTATTGGGGTAAGGTACATCATGAGTCTTTTGATGCTTTGACGGATAAACTTACACATGCACCACTGCTGCAATTACCTAATTTTGATAAGATTTTTGAGCTTGAATGTGATGCTAGTGGTATAGGCATTGGTGGTGTTTTGATGCAAGATAGTAAACCTATTGCATACATTAGTGAGAAAATTACTGGGCCTATTTCGAATTACTCCACGTATGATAAGGAATTGTATGCACTTGTACGTTGTTTAGAGACGTGGCGTCATTATTTGTTGCCCAAATAATTTGTTATTCATTCTGATCATGAATCACTTAAGTATATTCGTTCTCAATGTAATTCAAACCGTAGACATGCTAAATGGATTGAGTTTATTGAGTCTTTTCCTTACATTATTAAACATAAGAAAGGGAAGGATAATGTGATTGCTGATGCTTTATCTAGGCGCTATACTTTATTGTCTCAACTTGATTGTAGAATTTTTGGATTTCAGGCAATTAAAGAACAATATACTACTGATGTTGATTTTATAGATGTATTGCGGCATTGTAAAGAAGGTCGTGCATGGAACAAATTTGTGTTGACTAATGGCTTCTTGTTTAGAGCTAACCGCCTATGCATTCCAGTTGGTTTCATTCGTCTTTTGTTGTTATAGGAGACGCATGGAGGTGGATTGATGGGTCATTTTGGTGCCAAGAAGACGGAGGATATTTTGGCCACACACTTCTTTCGGCCAAGGATGAGGAAAGATGTTGAGCGCTTTGTTGCTCGCTGCACTACATGTCAAAAAGCTAAGTCTCGCTTGAATCCACATGGACTATACATGCCACTTCCTGTTCCTTCTATTCCTTGGGCGGATATTTCTATGGACTTTGTTTTAGGACTGCCTAGGACTAAGAGGGGGAGTGATAGTATTTTTGTTGTTGTGGATAGATTTTCTAAGATGGTGCACTTTATACCATGTCATAAGACTGATGATGCTAGTTATATTGCTGATCTCATTTTCAAATAAATTGTTCGTTTGCATGGTATGCCTTCTACTATTGTTTCAGATCGTGATGCAAAATTCTTGAGTCACTTTTGGCGCACGCTTTGGAATAAGTTGGGTACAAAGTTGTTGTTTTCTACATCTTGTTACCCACAAACTGATGGACAAATTGAGGTGGTGAACCGCACTTTGGGTACTATGTTGAGAGGTACTTTGAAGAAAAATTTGAAGCAATGGGAAGAATGTTTGCCTCATGTTGAGTTTGCATATAATCGGGCAACACATTCTACTACCAAGGTAAGTCCTTTCAAGGTAGTGTATGGTTTTGATCCCCGTACTCCACTTGATATACTTCCTTTACCTATTCATCAGAGAGTTCATGTTGATGCTACGGAGTGTGCTGAATTTATTTTGAAAATGCATGAGACCACTAGACTTAGCAATGAAAAGATGAATGAAAAGTATAAAATTGCTGGTGGTAAAGGTAGAAAAGAAGTAAAACTTGATGTAGGAGATTTAGTATGGTTACACTTGAGAAAGGATAGATTTCCAGATTTGAGAAAGTCTAAATTAATGCCTAGAGCTGATGGTCCTTTCAAAATAATTGAGAAGATTAATGATAATGCATACAAACTTGAGTTGCCTCCCGAGTTCGGGGTTAGTCCTACTTTTAACATTTCAGATTTGAAACCATACTTGGGAGAAGAGAATGAGCTTGAGTCGCGGACGACTCCAGTTCAAGAGGGGGAGGATGATGAGGACATCACTCCTAAGGATACATGCAACACTCCTCCAATTCTGGACTTGCAAGGTCCAATGACTAGAGCTCGTGCACGACGACTAAATTTAGAGGTGAGCTCGTTCCTACATTCTTCATTATATGTCACTTTTGAGAATGGTTTGCTACCTAATGATTATATTCTAATTAGGAACCATGGAGAGGACCAGGAGATGATGGGAGAAGGACTTAGAGACGTGGAGGACCAGCAAGGACGTGGAAGCCAAGGTGGAGGCCTAACCAAAATCGACTTCGAGTCTGTTTTGGGGCTCAGGACCAGTCTGCACTAAAACAGAGGCTCAGGACGCATACGGACTCGGATTTGGATGTTCTACATATGCACGGAAAGATAAGAAGAAGACCTTTCCAATGCCACCGGTCTCATATCAAAATTCATCCGGAGTCATCGGGAATCGTCGAAACAAGAGAGAGTCCAGAATCTGTTTCGGTGCTGCGTCGCCTGTTTTTGGCCTTTGGGCTTTGTATCTAGTTGAGCCCAATTAGGGGCGCGTCCAGAGGGTCTTGCACGACCCTAGGGTCTTTATATACAGCCGCCGCTGCACTATTAGGGCTCGGGTTTTGCTTAGATTATTCTGTTCATAACAGTTTCGCCGTCATCACGGTTTGTGAGACCCCACCTTCGTGAGATTCATAATACATCTGCAATTGTGTTGCCTTCTTCTTTGTTCTTTCTTGTGTTCTTGACTCGCAGGCAGGGATTAGCCTTCTTGGCGAGGTCAATCGTTTTAGGATGGTTGATAACCAGAGGAGACGTCGTGCTGCGATTGCAGGGTTTAGAACATGCTGTTCTAAAGCCGGATCGATTTGTGTGTCGCCTTAGACCAAATCAACGTATCTCGAACCTTTCGGAAGATCGGGAACCCTTGTCCACATCAAGAATAGTATATAATTTTTTATAAAATAAATACTTCCCTATGGTTAAGATAATGCCCCGAATACCTCGTACTGCCACCATGTTATATTCAATACAGCGTCGAACACCATCGTCGTGGAGGACTTGCCCACCGTCTCATGAACCGCACCTAGACTACCGAGTTTATGGGTACAAAAGTAACCATGGAAGGTAACCCACATCCCTCGGCCACGTGGTTCAGCACACCGTGGGTGTAAGCACATGAAAAAGGAGACCTATAACCTAAAACGAGCGTAACTTTTACGTCCGTTGTCCGATCAGGGCATACTTTTTTTTCTAGAAAGCTTGCAGCGAGGCCAACACCGACAAAAAGTGAAATTCAAAGAGTAGAATAGTATATAATTTTTGATAAAATAAATACTTCCCTATGGTTAAGACACTGCCCCAAATACCTCCTACTGCTAGCATGTTACATTCAATTCATCGTCAAACTCCATCGTCGTGGAGGACTCGCCCACCGTATGATGAACTGCGCCTAGACTACCGAGTTTATGGGTACACAAGGAACCATGGAAGGTAACCCACATCCCTCGGCCACGCGGTTCAGCACACCGTGGGTGTAAGCACACGAAAAATGAGACCTATAACCTCAAACGAGCGTAACTTTTGCGTCCGTTGTCCGATCGGGGCATACTTTTTTTTCTAGAAAGCTTGCGATGAGACCAATACAGACAAAAACGAAATTCAAAGAGTAGAATAGTATATAATTTTTTACAAAATAAATACATCCCTATGGTTAAGATACTGCCCCGAATACCTCCTATTACCAGCATGTTACATTCAATAAAGCGTCGAACTCCATCGTCGTGGAGGACTCGCCCACCGTATCATGAACCGCGCCTGGAATATTGAGTTTATGGGTACATAAGGAACCATGGAAGGTAACCCACATCCCTTGGCCACGCGGTTCAGCACACCGTGGGTGTAAGCACACGAAAAATGAGACCTATAACCTAAAAGGAGCGTAACTTTTGCGTCCGTTGTCCGTTCAGGGCATACTTTTTTTTTCTAGAAAGCTTGCGGCGAGGCCAATACCGACAAAAAGCAAAATTCAAAGAGTAGAATAGTATATAATTTTTTTACAAAATAAATACTTCCCTATGGTTAAGATATTGCCTCGAATACCTCCTACTGCCAGCATGCTACATTCAATACAGCGTCGAACTCCATCGTCGTGGAGGACTCGCCCACCGTATCATGAACTGCGCCTAGAATACCGAGTTTATGGGTACACAAGCAACCATGGAAGGTAACCCACATCCCTCGGCCACGCGGTTCAGCACACCGGTGTGTGTAAGCACATGAAAAATGAGACCTATAACCTAAAACGTGCATAACTTTTGCGTCCGTTGTCCGTTCGGGGCATACTTTTTGTTCTCCGAAAGCTTGCGACGAGGCCAATACCGACAAAAAGCGAAATTCAAAGAGTAGAATAGTATATAATTTTTTATAAAATAAATACTTCCCTATGGTTAAGATACTATCCCGAATACCTCCTACTGCCAGCATGTTACAATCAATACAGCGTCGAACTCCATCGTCGTGGAGGACTCGCCCACCGTATCATGAACCGCACCTAGACTACCGAGTTTATGGGTACACAAGGAACCATGGAAGGTAACCCACATCCCTCGGCCACGCGGTTCAGCACACCGTGGGTGTAAGCACACGAAAAATGAGACCTATAACCTCAAACGAGCATAACTTTTGCGTCCGTTGTCCGATCGGGGCATACTTTTTTTCTAGAAAGCTTGCGATGAGACCAATACAGACAAAAACGAAATTCAAAGAGTAGAATAGTATATAATTTTTTACAAAATAAATACATCCCTATGGTTAAGATACTGCCCCGAATACCTCCTACTGCCAGCATGCTACATTCAATACAGCGTCGAACTCCATCGTCGTGGAGGACTCGCCCACCGTATCATGAACTGCGCCTAGAATACCGAGTTTATGGGTACACAAGCAACCATGGAAGGTAACCCACATCCCTCGGCCACGCGGTTCAGCACACCGTGTGTGTAAGCACATGAAAAATGAGACCTATAACCTAAAACGTGCATAACTTTTGCGTCCGTTGTCCGTTCGGGGCATACTTTTTGTTCTCCAAAGCTTGCGACGAGGCCAATACCGACAAAAAGCGAAATTCAAAGAGTAGAATAGTATATAATTTTTTATAAAATAAATACTTCCCTATAGGTTAAGATACTATCCCGAATACCTCCTACTGCCAGCATGTTACAATCAATACAGCGTCGAACTCCATCGTCGTGGAGGACTCGCCCACCGTATCATGAACCGCACCTAGACTACTGTTTATGGGTACACAAGGAACCATAGAAGGTTCAGCACACCGTTTATGGTAACCCACATCCCTCGGCCACGTGGTTCAGCACACTGTGGGTGTAAGCACATGAAAATGGAGACCTATAACCTAAAACGAGCATAACTTTTGCATCCATTGTCCGATCGGAGCATACTTTGTTTTCTAGAAAGCTTGCCGCGAGGCCAACACCGACAAAAACAAAAATTCAAGGAATAGAATAGTATATAATTTTTTGCAAAATAAATACATCCCTTTGGTTAAGATACTGCCCCGAATACCTCCTACTGCCAGCATGTTATATTCAATACAGCGTCAAACTCCATCGTGGTGGAGGACTCGCCCACCGTATCATGAACCGCGCCTAGAATACCGAGTTTATGGGTACACAAGGAACCATGGAAGGTAACCCACATCCCTCGGCCACGCGGTTCAGCACACCGTGTGTGTAAGCACACGAAAAATGAGACCTATAACCTAAAACGAGCATAACTTTTGCAGTCCGTTGTCCGTTCGGGGCATACTTTTTTTTCTAGGAAGCTTGCGACGAGGCCAATACCGACAAAAAGCAAAATTCAAAGAGTAGAATAGTATATAATTTTTTATCAAATAAATACTTCCCTATGGTTAAGATACCGTCCCGAATACCTCCTACTGCCAGCATGTTACAATCAATACAGCGTCGAACTCCATCGTCGTGGAGGACTCGCCCACCGTATCATGAACTCGCACCTAGACTACCGAGTTTATGGGTACACAAGGAACCATAGAAGGTAACCCACATCCCTCGGCCACGCGGTTCAGCACACTGTGGGTGTAAGCACATGAAAATGAGACCTATAACCTAAAACGAGCATAACTTTTGCATCCAGTTGTCCGATCGGAGCATACTTTTTTTTCTAGAAAGCTTGCCGCGAGGCCAATACCGACAAAAACGAAAATTCAAGGAGTAGAATAGTATATAATTTTTTGCAAAATAAATACATCCCTATGGTTAAGATACTGCCCCGAATACCTCCTACTGCCAGCATGTTACATTCAATACAGCGTCGAACTCCATCGTCGTGGAGGACTCGCCCACCGTATCATGAACCGCGCCTAGACTACCGAGTTTATGGGTACACAAGGAACCATGGAAGGTAACCCACATCCCTCGGCCACGCGGTTCAGCACACCGTGTGTGTAAGCACATGAAAAATGAGACCTATAACCTAAAACGAGCATAACTTTTGCGTCCGTTGTCCGTTCGGGGCATACTTTTTTTTCTAGAAAGCTTGCGACGAGGCCAATACCGACAAAAAGCAAATTCAAAGAGTAGAATAGTATATAATTTTTTACAAAATAAATACTTCCCTATGGTTAAGATACTGCCCCGAATACCTCCTACTGCCAGCATGTTACATTCAATACAGCGTCGAACTCCATCGTCGTGGAGGACTCGCCCACCGTATCATGAACCGCGCCTAGACTACCGAGTTTATGGGTACACAAGGAACCATGGAAGGTAACCCACATCCCTCGGCCACGCGGTTCAGCACACCGTGGGTGTAAGCACACGAAAAATGAGACCTATAACCTAAAACGAGCATAACTTTTGCGTCCGTTGTCCGTTCGGGCATACTTTTTTTTTCTAGAAAGCTTGCGCGAGGCCAATACCGACAAAAAGCAAAATTCAAAGAGTAGAATAGTATATAATTTTTTACAAAATAAATACTTCCCTATGGTTAAGATACTGCCCCGAATACCTCCTACTGCCAGCATGTTACATTCAATACAGCGTCGAACTCCATCGTCGTGGAGGACTCGCCCACCGTATCATGAACCGCGCCTAGAATACCGAGTTTATGGGTACACAAGGAACCATGGAAGGTAACCCACATCCCTCGGCCACGCGGTTCAGCACACCGTGGGTGTAAGCACATGAAAAATGAGACCTATAACCTAAAACGAGCATAACTTTTGCGTCCGTTGTCCGTTCGGGGCATACTTTTTTTTCTAGAAAGCTTGCGACGAGGCCAATACCGACAAAAAGCAAAATTCAAAGAGTAGATAGTATATAATTTTTTATAAAATAAATACTTCCCTATGGTTAAGATACTATGCCCGAATACCTCCTACTGCCAGCATGTTACATTCAATACAGCGTCGAACTCCATCGTCGTGGAGGACTCGCCCACCGTATCATGAACCGCACCTAGACTACCGAGTTTATGGGTACACAAGGAACCATGGAAGGTAACCCACATCCCTCGGCCACGCGGTTCAGCACACTGTGGGTGTAAGCACATGAAAATGAGACCTATAACCTAAAACGAGCATAACTTTTGCGTCCGTTGTCCGATCGGGGCATACTTTTTTTTCTAGAAAGCTTGCGATGAGGCCAATACCGACAAAAACGAAATTCAAAGAGTAGAATAGTATATAATTTTTTACAAAATAAATACATCCCTATGGTTAAGATACTGCCCGAATACCTCCTACTGCCAGCATGTTACATTCAATACAGCGTCGAACTCCATCGTCGTGGAGGACTCGCCCACCGTATCATGAACCGCGCCTAGACTACCGAGTTTATGGGTACACAAGGAACCATGGAAGGTAACCCACATCCCTCGGCCACGCGGTTCAGCACACCGTGTGTGTAAGCACACGAAAAATGAGACCTATAACCTAAAAGGAGCATAACTTTTGCGTCCGTTGTCCGTTCGGGGCATACTTTTTTTTCTAGAAAGCTTGCGGCGAGGCCAATACCGACAAAAAGCAAAATTCAAAGAGTAGAATAGTATATAATTTTTTACAAAATAAATACTTCCCTATGGTTAAGATACTGCCCGAATACCTCCTACTGCCAGCATGTTACATTCAATACAGCGTCGAACTCCATCGTCGTGGAGGACTCGCCCACCGTATCATGAACCGCGCCTAGACTACCGAGTTTATGGGTACACAAGGAACCATGGAAGGTAACCCACATCCCTCGGCCACGCGGTTCAGCACACCGTGTGTGTAAGCACATGAAAAATGAGACCTATAACCTAAAACGAGCATAACTTTTGCGTCCGTTGTCCGATTCGGGGCATACTTTTTTTTCTCGAAAGCTTGCGACGAGGCCAATACCGACAAAAAGCGAAATTCAAAGAGTAGAATAGTATATAATTTTTTATAAAATAAATACATTCCCTATGGTTAAGATACTGCCCGAATACCTCCTACTGCCAGCATGTTACATCAATACAGCGTCGAACTCCATCGTCGTGGAGGACTCGCCCACCGTATCATGAACCGCGCCTAGACTACCGAGTTTATGGGTACACAAGGAACCATGGAAGGTAACCCACATCCCTCGGCCACGCGGTTCAGCACACCGTGGGTGTAAGCACACGAAAAATGAGACCTATAACCTAAAACGAGCATAACTTTTGCGTCCGTTGTCCGATCGGGGCATACTTTTTTTTCTAGAAAGCTTGCCGCGAGGCCAATACCGACAAAAACAAAATTCAAAGAGTAGAATAGTATATAATTTTTTACAAAATAAATACATCCCTATGGTTAAGATACTGCCCCGAATACCTCCTACTGCCAGCATGTTACATTCAATACAGCGTCGAACTCCATCGTCGTGGAGGACTCGCCCACCGTATCATGAACCTGCGCCTAGAATACCGAGTTTATGGGTACACAAGGAACCATGGAAGGTAACCCACATCCCTCGGCCACGCGGTTCAGCACACCGTGTGTGTAAGCACACGAAAAATGAGACCTATAACCTAAAACGAGCATAACTTTTGCGTCCGTTGTCCGTTCGGGGCATACTTTTTGTTCTAGAAGCTTGCGACGAGGCCAATACCGACAAAAAGCGAAATTCAAAGAGTAGAATAGTATATAATTTTTTATAAAATAAATACTTCCCTATGGTTAAGATACTGTCCCGAATACCTCCTACTGCCAGCATGTTACAATCAATACAGCGTCGAACTCCATCGTCGTGGAGGACTCGCCCACCGTATCATGAACCGCACCTAGACTACCGAGTTTATGGGTACACAAGGAACCATAGAAGGTAACCCACATCCCTCGGCCACGTGGTTCAGCACACTGTGGGTGTAAGCACATGAAAATGGAGACCTATAACCTAAAACGAGCATAACTTTTGCATCCATTGTCCGATCGGAGCATACTTTTTTTTCTAGAAAGCTTGCCGCGAGGCCAACACCGACAAAAACAAAATTCAAGGAATAGAATAGTATATAATTTTTTGCAAAATAAATACATCCCTTTGGTTAAGATACTGCCCCGAATACCTCCTACTGCCAGCATGTTACATTCAATACAGCGTCGAACTCCATCGTGGTGGAGGACTCGCCCACCGTATCATGAACCGCGCCTAGACTACCGAGTTTATGGGTACACAAGGAACCATGGAAGGTAACCCACATCCCTCGGCCACGCGGTTCAGCACACCGTGTGTGTAAGCACACGAAAAATGAGACCTATAACCTAAAACGAGCATAACTTTTGCGTCCGTTGTCCGTTCGGGGCATACTTTTTTTTCTAGAAAGCTTGCGACGAGGCCAATACCGACAAAAAGCAAAATTCAAAGAGTAGAATAGTATATAATTTTTTTACAAAATAAATACTTCCCTATGGTTAAGATACTGCCCGAATACCTCCTACTGCCAGCATGTTACATTCAATACAGCGTCGAACTCCATCGTCGTGGAGGACTCGCCCACCGTATCATGAACCGCGCCTAGACTACCGAGTTTATGGGTACACAAGGAACCATGGAAGGTAACCCACATCCCTCGGCCACGCGGTTCAGCACACCGTGTGTGTAAGCACATGAAAATGAGACCTATAACCTAAAACGAGCATAACTTTTGCGTCCGTTGTCCGTTCGGGGCATACTTTTTGTTCTCCAAAGCTTGCGACGAGGCCAATACGACAAAAAGCGAAATTCAAAGAGTAGAATAGTATATAATTTTTTATAAAATAAATACTTCCCTATGGTTAAGATACTGTCCCGAATACCTCCTACTGCCAGCATGTTACAATCAATACAGCGTCGAACTCCATCGTCGTGGAGGACTCGCCCACCGTATCATGAACCGCACCTAGACTACCGAGTTTATGGGTACACAAGGAACCATAGAAGGTAACCCACATCCCTCGGCCACGCTGGTTCAGCACACTGTGGGTGTAAGCACATGAAAATGGAGACCTATAACCTAAAACGAGCAGTAACTTTTGCATCCAGTTGTCCGATCGGGAGCATACTTTTTTTTCTAGAAAGCTTGCCGCTGAGGCCAACACCGACAAAAACAAAATTCAAGGAATAGAATAGTATATAATTTTTTGCAAAATAAATACATCCCTTATGGTTAAGATACTGCCCCGAATACCTCCTACTGCCAGCATGTTACATTCAATACAGCGTCGAACTCCATCGTCGTGGAGGACTCGCCCACCGTATCATGAACCGCGCCTAGACTACCGAGTTTATGGGTACACAAGGAACCATGGAAGGTAACCCACATCCCTCGGCCACGCGGTTCAGCACACCGTGTGTGTAAGCACACGAAAAATGAGACCTATAACCTAAAAGGAGCATAACTTTTGCGTCCGTTGTCCGTTCGGGGCATACTTTTTTTTCTAGAAAGCTTGCGGCGAGGCCAATACCGACAAAAAGCAAAATTCAAAGAGTAGAATAGTATATAATTTTTTTACAAAATAAATACTTCCCTATGGTTAAGATACTGCCTCGAATACCTCCTACTGCCAGCATGTTACATTCAATACAGCGTCGAACTCCATCGTCGTGGAGGACTCGCCCACCGTATCATGAACTGCGCCTAGAATACCGAGTTTATGGGTACACAAGCAACCATGGAAGGTAACCCACATCCCTCGGCCACGCGGTTCAGCACACCGTGTGTGTAAGCACATGAAAAATGAGACCTATAACCTAAAACGAGCATAACTTTTGCGTCCGTTGTCCGTTCGGGGCATACTTTTTGTTCTCAGAAGCTTGCGACGAGGCCAATACCGACAAAAAGCGAAATTCAAAGAGTAGAATAGTATATAATTTTTTATAAAATAAATACTTCCCTATGGTTAAGATACTGTCCCGAATACCTCCTACTGCCAGCATGTTACAATCAATACAGCGTCGAACTCCATCGTCGTGGAGGACTCGCCCACCGTATCATGAACCGCACCTAGACTACCGAGTTTATGGGTACACAAGGAACCATAGAAGGTAACCCACATCCCTCGGCCACGTGGTTCAGCACACTGTGGGTGTAAGCACATGAAAATGGAGACCTATAACCTAAAACGAGCATAACTTTTGCATCCATTGTCCGATTCGGAGCATACTTTTTTTTCTAGAAAGCTTGCCGCGAGGCCAACACCGACAAAAACAAAAATTCAAGGAATAGAATAGTATATAATTTTTTGCAAAATAAATACATCCCTTTGGTTAAGATACTGCCCCGAATACCTCCTACTGCCAGCATGTTACATTCAATACAGCGTCGAACTCCATCGTGGTGGAGGACTCGCCCACCGTATCATGAACCGCGCCTAGACTACCGAGTTTATGGGTACACAAGGAACCATGGAAGGTAACCCACATCCCTCGGCCACGCGGTTCAGCACACCGTGTGTGTAAGCACACGAAAAATGAGACCTATAACCTAAAAGGAGCATAACTTTTGCGTCCGTTGTCCGTTCGGGGCATACTTTTTTTTCTAGAAAGCTTGCGGCGAGGCCAATACCGACAAAAAGCAAAATTCAAAGAGTAGAATAGTATATAATTTTTTTACAAAATAAATACTTCCCTATGGTTAAGATATTGCCTCGAATACCTCCTACTGCCAGCATGTTACATTCAATACAGCGTCGAACTCCATCGTCGTGGAGGACTCGCCCACCGTATCATGAACTGCGCCTAGAATACCGAGTTTATGGGTACACAAGCAACCATGGAAGGTAACCCACATCCCTCGGCCACGCGGTTCAGCACACCGTGTGTGTAAGCACATGAAAAATGAGACCTATAACCTAAAACGTAGCATAACTTTTGCGTCCGTTGTCCGTTCGGGGCATACTTTTTGTTCTCCAAAGCTTGCGACGAGGCCAATATCGACAAAAAGCGAAATTCAAAGAGTAGAATAGTATATAATTTTTTATAAAATAAATACTTCCCTATGGTTAAGATACTAGTCCCGAATACCTCCTACTGCCAGCATGTTACAATCAATACAGCGTCGAACTCCATCGTCGTGGAGGACTCGCCCACCGTATCATGAACCGCACCTAGACTACCGAGTTTATGGGTACACAAGGAACCATAGAAGGTAACCCACATCCCTCGGCCACGTGGTTCAGCACACTGTGGGTGTAAGCACATGAAAATGGAGACCTATAACCTAAAACGAGCATAACTTTTGCATCCATTGTCCGATCTGGAGCATACTTTTTTTTCTAGAAAGCTTGCCGCGAGGCCAACACCGACAAAAACAAAATTCAAGAATAGAATAGTATATAATTTTTTGCAAAATAAATACATCCCTATGGTTAA
Source organism: Eleusine coracana subsp. coracana (assembly GCA_032690845.1). Classification (NCBI taxonomy): domain Eukaryota; kingdom Viridiplantae; phylum Streptophyta; class Magnoliopsida; order Poales; family Poaceae; genus Eleusine; species Eleusine coracana. The sequence goes on from MU847743.1 coordinate 35,510, forward strand.
GATACTGCCCCGAATACCTCCTACTGCCAGCATGTTACATTCAATACAGCGTCGAACTCCATCGTGGTGGAGGACTCGCCCACCGTATCATGAACCGCGCCTAGACTACCGAGTTTATGGGTACACAAGGAACCATGGAAGGTAACCCACATCCCTCGGCCACGCGGTTCAGCACACCGTGTGTGTAAGCACACGAAAAATGAGACCTATAACCTAAAAGAGCATAACTTTTGCGTCCGTTGTCCGTTCGGGGCATACTTTTTTTTCTAGAAAGCTTGCGGCGAGGCCAATACCGACAAAAAGCAAAATTCAAAGAGTAGAATAGTATATAATTTTTTTACAAAATAAATACTTCCCTATGGTTAAGATACTGCCTCGAATACCTCCTACTGCCAGCATGTTACATTCAATACAGCGTCGAACTCCATCGTCGTGGAGGACTCGCCCACCGTATCATGAACCGCGCCTAGAATACCGAGTTTATGGGTACACAAGGAACCATGGAAGGTAACCCACATCCCTCGGCCACGCGGTTCAGCACACCGTGTGTGTAAGCACATGAAAATGAGACCTATAACCTAAAACGAGCATAACTTTTGCGTCCGTTGTCCGTTCGGGGCATACTTTTTTTTCTAGAAAGCTTGCGACGAGGCCAATACCGACAAAAAGCAAAATTCAAAGAGTAGAATAGTATATAATTTTTTATAAAATAAATACTTCCCTATGGTTAAGATACTGTCCCGAATACCTCCTACTGCCAGCATGTTACAATCAATACAGCGTCGAACTCCATCGTCGTGGAGGACTCGCCCACCGTATCATGAACCGCGCCTAGACTACCGAGTTTATGGGTACACAAGGAACCATGGAAGGTAACCCACATCCCTCGGCCACGCGGTTCAGCACACTGTGTGTGTAAGCACATGAAAATGAGACCTATAACCTAAAACGTAGCATAACTTTTGCGTCCGTTGTCCGTTCGGGGCATACTTTTTGTTCTCGAAAGCTTGCGACGAGGCCAATACCGACAAAAAGCGAAATTCAAAGAGTAGAATAGTATATAATTTTTTATAAAATAAATACTTCCTTATGGTTAAGATACTATCCCGAATACCTCCTACTGCCAGCATGTTACAATCAATACAGCGTCGAACTCCATCGTCGTGGAGGACTCGCCCACCGTATCATGAACCGCACCTAGACTACCGAGTTTATGGGTACACAAGGAACCATGGAAGGTAACCCACATCCCTCGGCCACGCGGTTCAGCACACCGTGGGTGTAAGCACACGAAAAATGAGACCTATAACCTCAAACGAGCATAACTTTTGCGTCCGTTGTCCGATCGGGGCATACTTTTTTTTCTAGAAAGCTTGCGATGAGGACCAATACAGACAAAAACGAAATTCAAAGAGTAGAATAGTATATAATTTTTTACAAAATAAATACATCCCTATGGTTAAGATACTGCCCGAATACCTCCTACTGCCAGCATGTTACATTCAATACAGCGTCGAACTCCATCGTCGTGGAGGACTCGCCCACCGTATCATGAACTGCGCCTAGAATACCGAGTTTATGGGTACACAAGCAACCATGGAAGGTAACCCACATCCCTCGGCCACGCGGTTCAGCACACCGTGTGTGTAAGCACATGAAAAATGAGACCTATAACCTAAAACGAGCATAACTTTTGCGTCCGTTGTCCGTTCGGGGCATACTTTTTGTTCTCCAAAGCTTGCGACGAGGCCAATACCGACAAAAAGCGAAATTCAAAGAGTAGAATAGTATATAATTTTTTATAAAATAAATACTTCCCTATGGTTAAGATACTATCCCGAATACCTCCTACTGCCAGCATGTTACAATCAATACAGCGTCGAACTCCATCGTCGTGGAGGACTCGCCCACCGTATCATGAACCGCACCTAGACTACCGAGTTTATGGGTACACAAGGAACCATAGAAGGTAACCCACATCCCTCGGCCACGTGGTTCAGCACACTGTGGGTGTAAGCACATGAAAATGGAGACCTATAACCTAAAACGAGCATAACTTTTGCATCCATTGTCCGATCGGAGCATACTTTTTTTTCTAGAAAGCTTGCCGCGAGGCCAACACCGACAAAAACAAAATTCAAGGAATAGAATAGTATATAATTTTTTGCAAAATAAATACATCCCTTTGGTTAAGATACTGCCCCGAATACCTCCTACTGCCAGCATGTTATATTCAATACAGCGTCGAACTCCATCGTGGTGGAGGACTCGCCCACCGTATCATGAACCGCGCCTAGACTACCGAGTTTATGGGTACACAAGGAACCATGGAAGGTAACCCACATCCCTCGGCCACGCGGTTCAGCACATCCGTGTGTGTAAGCACACGAAAAATGAGACCTATATCCTAAAACGAGCATAACTTTTGCAGTCCGTTGTCCGTTCGGGGCATTACTTTTTTTTCTAGGAAGCTTGCGACGAGGCCAATACCGACAAAAAGCAAAATTCAAAGAGTAGAATAGTATATAATTTTTTTACAAATAAATACTTCCCTATGGTTAAGATACTTGCCTCGAATACCTCCTACTGCCAGCATGTTACATTCAATACAGCGTCGAACTCCATCGTCGTGGAGGACTCGCCCACCGTATCATGAACCTGCGCCTAGACTACCGAGTTTATGGGTACACAAGGAACCATGGAAGGTAACCCACATCCCTCGGCCACGCGGTTCAGCACACCGTGTGTGTAAGCACATGAAAAATGAGACCTATAACCTAAAACGAGCATAACTTTTGCGTCCGTTGTCCGTTCGGGGCATACTTTTTTTTCTAGAAAGCTTGCGACGAGGCCAATACCGACAAAAAGCAAAATTCAAAGAGTAGAATAGTATATAATTTTTTATAAAATAAATACTTCCCTATGGTTAAGATACTGTCCCGAATACCTCCTACTGCCAGCATGTTACATTCAATACAGCGTCGAACTCCATCGTCGTGGAGGACTCGCCCACCGTATCATGAACCGCGCCTAGACTACCGAGTTTATGGGTACACAAGGAACCATGGAAGGTAACCCACATCCCTCGGCCACGCGGTTCAGCACACTGTGTGTGTAAGCACACGAAAAATGAGACCTATAACCTAAACGAGCATAACTTTTGCAGTCCGTTGTCCGATTCGGGGCATACTTTTTTTTCTAGAAAGCTTGCAGCGAGGCCAATACCGACAAAAAGCAAAATTCAAAGAGTAGAATAGTATATAATTTTTTACAAAATAAATACTTCCCTATGGTTAAGATACTGCCCCGAATACCTCCTACTGCCAGCATGTTACATTCAATACAGCGTCGAACTCCATCGTCGTGGAGGACTCGCCCACCGTATCATGAACCGCGCCTAGACTACCGAGTTTATGGGTACACAAGGAACCATGGAAGGTAACCCACATCCCTCGGCCACGCGGTTCAGCACACCGTGTGTGTAAGCACACGAAAAATGAGACCTATAACCTAAAACGAGCATAACTTTTGCGTCCGTTGTCCGTTCGGGGCATACTTTTTTTTCTAGAAAGCTTGCGCGAGGCCAATACCGACAAAAAGCAAAATTCAAGAGTAGAATAGTATATAATTTTTTACAAAATAAATACTTCCCTATGGTTAAGATACTGCCTCGAATACCTCCTACTGCCAGCATGTTACATTCAATACAGCGTCGAACTCCATCGTCGTGGAGGACTCGCCCACCGTATCATGAACTGCGCCTAGACTACCGAGTTTATGGGTACACAAGGAACCATGGAAGGTAACCCACATCCCTCGGCCACGCGGTTCAGCACACCGTGTGTGTAAGCACATGAAAAATGAGACCTATAACCTAAAACGAGCATAACTTTTGCGTCCGTTGTCCGTTCGGGGCATACTTTTTGTTCTAGAAAGCTTGCGCGAGGCCAATACCGACAAAAAGCAAAATTCAAAGAGTAGAATAGTATATAATTTTTTATAAAATAAATACTTCCCTATGGTTAAGATACTGCCCCGAATACCTCCTACTGCCAGCATGTTACAATCAATACAGCGTCGAACTCCATCGTCGTGGAGGACTCGCCCACCGTATCATGAACCGCACCTAGACTACCGAGTTTATGGGTACACAAGGAACCATGGAAGGTAACCCACATCCCTCGGCCACGTGGTTCAGCACACTGTGGTGTAAGCACATGAAAATGAGACCTATAACCTAAAACGAGCATAACTGTTTGCATCCAGTTGTCCGATTCGGAGCATACTTTTTTTTCTAGAAAGCTTGCCGCGAGGCCAATCCCGACAAAAAGCAAAATTCAAGGAATAGAATAGTATATAATTTTTTCAAAATAAATACTCCCTATTGGTTAAGATACTGTCCCCGAATACCTCCTACTGCCAGCATGTTACATTCAATACAGCGTCGAACTCCATCGTGGTGGAGGACTCGCCCACCGTATCATGAACCGCGCCTAGACTACCGAGTTTATGGGTACACAAGGAACCATGGAAGGTAACCCACATCCCTCGGCCACGCGGTTCAGCACACCTGTGTGTGTAAGCCCACGAAAAATGAGACCTATAACCTAAAAGAGCATAACTTTTGCGTCCGTTGTCCGTTCGGGGCATACTTTTTTTTCTAGAAAGCTTGCGGCGAGGCCAATACCGACAAAAAGCAAAATTCAAGAGTAGAATAGTATATAATTTTTTTACAAAATAAATACTTCCCTATGGTTAAGATATTGCCCTCGAATACCTCCTACTGCCAGCATGTTACATTCAATACAGCGTCGAACTCCATCGTCGTGGAGGACTCGCCCACCGTATCATGAACCTGCGCCTAGAATACCGAGTTTATGGGTACACAAGGCAACCATGGAAGGTAACCCACATCCCTCGGCCACGCGGTTCAGCACACGTGTGTGTAAGCACATGAAAAATGAGACCTATAACCTAAACTGAGCATAACTTTTGCGTCCGTTGTCCGTTCGGGGCATACTTTTTTTCTCGAAAGCTTGCGACGAGGCCAATACCGACAAAAAGCAAAATTCAAAGAGTAGAATAGTATATAATTTTTTATAAAATAAATACTTCCCTATGGTTAAGATAACTGTCCCAATACCTCCTACTGCCAGCATGTTACAATTCAATAACAGCGTCTCGAACTCCATCGTAGTGAGGGACTTCGCCCACAGTATCATGAACCGCACCTAGACTACCGAGTTTATGGGACCAAGGAACCATAGAAGGTAACCCACATCCCTCTGGCCACGTGGATTCAGCCCACTGTGGTGTAAGCACATGAAAATGGAGACCTATAACCTAAACCGAAGCATATGTTTGCATCCATTGGTCCTGATCGGAGCATACTTTTTTTTCTAGAAAGATTGCCGCCCAGCGGGCAACACCACACAATCAAATTCAAGGAATAGAATAGTATATAATTTTTGCAAAATAAATACATCCCTTTGGTTAAGATACTGCCCCGGAATCCCTCCTTACTGCCAGCATGTTACCTTCAATACAGCGTCGGAACTCCCTCGTGGTGGAGGACTCGACCCCCCGTATCAGGAAC
>MU847744.1:0-41091 GCA_032690845.1 Eleusine coracana subsp. coracana
ATCAAAACCGTGAAAGGGTTTTGGCTGAATCCGAGACGAACACGGCGACCGAGTTGGTGACGACTTGTAACTTGGGAAAGGCCATGATATGCGCGTATCCAGCACGGTGATGTCCTCATCATCCTCCCCTTCTTGAATTGGAGTCGCCCTCGACTCCATCTCAGCATCAATCTCCTGCAAAAGGTTAGTACTAGCAGAATACAAAGTACAAGATACATGACCATCAATAGAAGATATATCATGACAAGCATAGTATAGCAAGGTGCCTCATGATTATCACAAAGATCAGGAACAGTAGATGTCATAGCAGAAAAGCACCTCCCTTAACTGAATAGCCTTATGTTTAACATCAGAAAGTTGTTTGTTATCATGTTTATTCTCAGTATTTTCAGCAAGCAGTTTAAAATGATTTCTAATATCAGCAGGCAATAACGGACGCAAAGTAATATTCCTGTCATTATGCACGAATGTATATGTATTTGTTCTATCATGATGGGCAGCATCCGTATCATATTCCCATGGACGGCCTAATAAAAGCGAACATGCTTGCATAGGTACAACATGAAAATCAGCAAAATCTTGATAAGAACCTACTGAAAAGTGTATGCGTGCTGATCGAGTTACTTGTGCCGTACCACTGTTGTTGAACCATTTGATGTGGTAGGGCTGATGTAGTGCATGCGTTGTCAAGCCATGTTTGCTTTCCAAATCAGAACTTACACGGCTGTTACAGCTCCCAGTATCAATGATGGTGAGAACACGGCGGTCCGCAACAATGAGGTACATGTAGAATAAATTGTTGCGTTGTTGTTCTTCCTCTTGTCCCACCCGAGTGATCAACATGCGCTGTACAATGAGGCTAGAAAGCTCGCAGTGGCAGCAAGAAGAATCAATGGCGGTAGTCTCCTGCTCCTCCGTCGAATCTGCAACAAGGTTGGCATACGAGCAAATTCATCTCAACATCACTAGAACTTTCATACCCATCAGGTGGTAGCGATGAAAGCACGACGACTAGGGCAATCCTTCATGACATGTCCCATGCCCTTTGCAGCGGTGGCAAATAATGGTGGTGGAGGAGCCACTCCTAGTACGGAAGTAGTAACCTTCTTCTGGTGTTGGTGCTGCACACTAGACGATTGTGCCGCAGAAGTAGGCGCAAGAGGAAAAGTTGTTGCTGGTGTCTTAGCAATATGACTCTTCAAGTTCTCTACTCCAGTGCATTGCTGGAGATATTGCTCAGTGTTGGACCTGCAAGATTGTTGTGGAAAACGTCCCTGTACTTCTCGTTCAGCCTTAAGAGCAATATGATACAATTGGCTGAACCTATTCCACTCTTATAGTCAACAATATTCTGGATATCACTGGTTCAAACCCACCAAAAAATCTAGCACTAGTTGCAAGATCATCTTCATGTATATCACAACATGCTAACACAATAAGCAATTCCTGATAATATTCCTCTACTATTTTACTACCTTGTGTTAAAGATTGTAATTTCAACGTAAATCATGTTGGTAATAAGGAGGAACAAACGAGATTCATGCGTTGTTTCAAAACAGGCCAAGTGGCAGGTATAGCAGCATTAGTATTGCAAAGATCATTCCACCAAAAGAGAGCAAAACCTGTAAACTCACTAGTAGCAAGTCTAACTCTATGCTCAACAGGAACTAAATGAGAATTAAATTTCTATTCAACAGCAAGTTCCCAATCTAAGTATGCTTCCGGATCAGCACTACCGGCAAAAGGTGGTATGTTAAATTTGGGCTTAACAAAAGTATCAGAATTACCACGATTGTTATTACCTCCCATACAGTGTCGATTACGCTGAAGACGGTCTGCATCACGGTCAAAATCATCATCATCAGCAGCTCATTGAGGTGGAGGTTGTCATCAACATCCTCAATGCGCTGGACAACAGTGTTGATGTGACCCATCAACTCAGCAAACTTCGTTTCCATGAATGTACGCTGGTCCGCAAGAAGCTTCGTGAGCTCGGCCTTGGAGACGCAATCATTGAAGTCTGTAGGGGACTCCAACTCTCCAGGTGTCCCTTTCCCTTTCTCTGACATAGTTAAAAAGCAAAAGACAAGACTAAACAAAAGATTAGCCCTATCAACTATCAGGCAGCAGAGGGTGTAGAAAGTGAAAAACAATATCAGAAGCAATGTATCACATCTTGCAAGTGTTCTTACCAAAGCCAAATAGGTCGACACAATCTGTAGTTGAGCTTGGGTGTAACAGTTGCAAGGAAGAAACCTGTGCTGCAATATGTATAGCTTGGAAGGCTATATGTATGTCACTGGAACACAATTCAATAACAAATAGTAGCACTGAATAAATGTCCAAAGCAGTGGGGGGGTGCAAATCAAAATCTTGATTTTTTGTATGATTTTTCACTATTTTTCTATGATAGAGGAACACAAAGGAAGGAACCACAAGAAGTTTCAACTCAAACAGAGGAAAACAAAGGGTAGGCAAAATCACAAAGTTTCACCGAAAGCGCTATTTTGACTTGACAATTTTTTTTCTATTTTTTCCTGATTTTTTGACGTGGGCACACAGGGCAAAGCCCAGTGTGGGTCACCTCAACTTTGAGTCAAGAATCTGCTGTAAAAATTTCAGCCCAATCGGAGCAACGAGCGAAAAGTTATGCCTGTGTTTACCGAAGGTATGTCAAGATAGGGTTTGAGGGGTGAGGGGGGGGGGGGGAACCGAATCGGATAGGGTTGTTTTGTTGGCAGCAGATTATGGGTGTGGTGGGTGGGTGACACGATGGTGAATTCAATGGAAAACACGATGGTGATGGTGGTGTGCAGCGGAGATCAAAACACAAACGAATCGAAACACAAATTCAAACCAGCAACTGAACTTGACTAGGACACAAACTCAACACTACGGATTCTGAAATTAAATTATGCAAAGGCTAAACAGTGTCTGGGATGGTGGGGAATTTTTTTTTTTGTAGGCTTTTCATGGACAAAAGGTGATGAACACAAACGAATCTAAAGGGAAGAACACGACAATACCTCACGGGGAACTTGGAAATCTGATACCACTTGATGTAGATATGGCCCGATCTTCCGAGAGGTAAGGGAGATAAACTCGAATTTGGGGAACTCGGCATCGACGACCCGGCGTGAATCATACACGATCCAACCCCGCAACCGTTACACCAAGCACAACTTGATTGTTCCTACAAGCGAAATCGAGAACACAAGCAAGAGAGGATAAAGACGCAATCTGAAATTGCAAATATGGATGAAGTGAATCACAAGAAAGGTTCAAGCTCTAATCACAAAAGGACTAATCGCCACAGTGGTGTAGAACAAGAACAGGGGCCCTGGATTACAGTAAAAGGACTTGTCGCCACAGTTACAATAATTCGATCAAGTTTCTCTCTGGAAAACTGAACTAAACAAAACCCCAGACTAAAAGACGGCGGCTACTGAGTTTATGTAGGAAACAAGACGTCCTAGGTTTGGGGCGACCAGGGGGGGCGCCCACAACATGGGCTTAAGGCCCGACACGATACATGGCCAAGTTGGCCCAAAATAGGTGACACAGCACCTTGTCATGGTCACAAATTATGACTCACGGCCCTTCTGGAGCTAGGACCAGAACCAAAATGACGGCGTCGTCGTCCTCTTTCCATCGCATCAAAGAACGCCTTGTTTGGATGTCGGATGTGGAGATATCATCAAAACCGTGAAAGGGTGTCGGCTGAATCCGAGACGAACACGGCGACCGAGTTGGTGACGACTTGTAACTTGGGGAAGGTCATGATATGCGCGTATCTAGCATGGTGATGTCCTCATCAATATGATCGACACTCAAGATGATTTTGATGCGTTCAAAGCTGCCCATCTTCCTGGTTAAGGGAATTGGGATGAGATCACCTTGGAGTATGGAGAACAAGAGGACGTAGAGATGGTACCCGCTGAAATTAATGATGTGGAAATGCTAGAACCCGCAAATCCAGAAGATTTAGACCAGGATTAGATGACTCGCTACCCCCGATCTTATGCCCATGTAGTATATGTATCTTGAGTTCGGATGTAGGATTATGAATCTTGCATAATGTGTCCGCAATACCGTAGCTAGACGTTGACGCAGGCGTGTAAGAACTATGTGATGATGCCCTTCGGACAACCATGTACTTCGAATTGGATTAATGAGAATGGTTATTACCTTTGGAATTTTTGTGTGTGCCTCTGGCAATTTATATTCTTGCACATGTGACTTCTATGGATTAATTGAGAGATTACTAATGTGCAATCATGTAAATTGCAGCATGGTGCGTACTCGGAATCATGATGACCCTGAGAGCTCTCAACAGGGAGCTAATGCTCAGCCCTCACTGGCAGAAATCCTCGGTACAGTGATCAACCATCAGCAGAATGAAGCTGAGTTGCTCCGTCAACTCGTGGAGAATACGTCCAACCTTGGAGGACGTGGGGGAAACCGCAACAATAACCAGCCTCGTCAGTGCACGTACTCGGACTTTTTGGGTACCATCCACCGATGTTTGAGCGTGCTAGGGAACCTCTGGACGCGGATTATTGGCTGCGTCAGACCGAGTCTAAGTTCGGTCTGCTGGACTACACAGAGCACCAGAAGGTGCTGTTCGCCGCCCAACAACTCCAGGGCTCTGCTAGTGCCTGGTGGGCAAATTATGAAGCTACTCAGCCTAGTGGATGCCGTCTTGAGTGGAATGAGTTCAAGACAGCATTTCGTGCCCACTTCATTCCAGCTGCCCTCGTGCAGAGGAAGTTGCAGGAGTTTACAGATCTGAAACAAGGAGGGAGGAATGTCCTCCAATATTCTGAAGCTTTCAACCACCTCGCCCAGTATGCTAGTGAGTATGTCAATATGGAGGAAAAGAAGAGGTATGCATTCCTACGAGGAATGAATGCCAAACTGAAGGAACGTCTGACCTGGCAGTAGACGGGCACCTACAATGACCTGGTCAATACTGCTATTGTCCAGGAAGGTGCTATGCGCCAAGTGGAACAAGAAGATCGCAAGAGGAAGGCCCCCTGCTAGTGCCTCTGAAACCCCCAGGCAAAGCATCGCCTGGTATTCACCTCACCAATCGGACAGTGATACAGGACATCCCCGCGGCAGCAATTCCAACGTCCGCATGCACAGAATTACTCAAGGCCACCACAGCAGCAGAACTTTCCTCCCCGTGTGCCATACCAGCAGCAAAGCAATCAGTATCGTGCACCGTATCAGCAACAAGGGAACCCAAATGCTCGTGCTCCACAGCCTGCTGACCGTGGAGGCAACTATCCATGTTACAACTGTGGTCGCATTGGCCACTTTGCTAAGAACTGTACCGCACCTAGGCGCAACAACAACAACATCAACTAGCGTCCAAACCAGAACAGAAATGTGAATGCACCGTCTCGTGGTGCCCAAGTGAACTACACCAATGCTGAAGATATCCCTTAGGGCGAAACCGTGCTGACCGGTACGCTCTCACTCTATCGCCAGCCTGTCCTTGCACTTTTTGATTCTGGTGCTACTCATAATTTCATTAGCCAAGCATGTGTGCAAAGACTCAATCTTCAACTCAAAGCTATAGAAAAATACTACACCGTTCGTCCCCCCGCGGGACAAATCTGTGCCAACCAAATAGTATGCAAGACCCCACTAGAAATAAATCAGAAAATCTATCCCACTGATTTTATCGTGCTTAGTCACCAAGAAATTGATTTGATTTTGGGTATGTTCTGGATGAAAACCCATAGAGCCATGCTAGATATCGAGCCCCGTATTGTGTACTTAAACTCTCCCTTGCACGGACGAAGCATATTTCCTCTAAACACCGATTCATCGAAACTTCTAGCTGCCTACCATTTGGAAGGAGTGGCACTAGAAAGTATTCCTGTTGTATGTGAATTCCCCGACGTGTTTTCTGAAGATATCTCTGGTCTTCCCCCTGACCGGGACATGGAATTTAAGATAGAGCTTCAGCCAGGAACTTCTCCAATACCCCGTCGACCGTATAAAATGGCTCCGAACGAGCTGGCTGAGTTGAAAAGCAATTGAATGAGCTATTGGAAAAGGGATTCATTCGCCCAAGTACTTCACCTTGGGGCTGCCCTGCTATCTTCGTAAAGAAGAAGGACAAATCTTTACGTCTTGTGGTTGATTATCGGCCATTGAACGAAGTTACCATCAAAAATAAATACCCGCTGCCATGTATCGATATCCTTTTCGATCAATTGGTTGGTGCCAAGGTCTTTTCCAAAATTGATCTTCGCTCAGGGTATCATCAGATAAGATAAGAGCAGAAGACATTCCCAAGACCGCTTTCTCTACAAGATATGGATTGTTTGAGTACCTAGTAATGTCTTTCGGATTAACCAACGCTCCAGCCCATTTCATGTACCTCATGAATTCGGTATTCATGCCAGAGCTGGACAAATTCGTGGTGGTATTTATTGATGACATCCTCATCTATTCCAAATTCAAGGAAGAACACACTGAACATCTTCGCATCGTTCTTCAACGCCTCCGAGATCACAAGCTGTATGCAAAATTCAGCAAGTGCGAGTTTTGGTTGGACCATGCCCCATTTCTTGGTCACATAGTTTCTGCGGAAGGTATCTCTGTAGATCCTGGCAAGGTTCAAGATGTGTTGGATTGGAAGCCACCGAGAACTGTTCATCAAGTACGCAGTTTCCTCGGACTAGCCGGATATTATCGTAGATTCATTCCGAATTTCTCTCGGCTAACCAAACCCATCACGGAACTGCTGAAAAAGGATAAGAAGTTCGATTGGAACGATGATTGTGAAGAAGCATTTCAGACATTGAAGAAATTATTGACCACTGCCCAAGTATTAGCTCAGCCAGACATCACCAAGCCGTTTGACGTATATTGTGATGCATCTGGAACTGCACTTGGATGCATGCTCATGCAGGAAGGTCGTGTCATTGCTTACGCATCTCGACAGCTATGGAAGCATGAAGAGCATTATCCAACCCACGACTTGGAACTAGATGCAGTGGTACTTGCACGAAAAATCTGGAGGCATTATTTGCTTAGAAACTTAGTGCACATCTACACGGATCATAAAAGTTTGAAGTATATCTTTACTCAAACCGATCTGAACATGAGACAACGTCGGTGGCTAGAAATAATCAAGGATTATAACCTGGAGATTCACTATCATCCAGGCAAGGCCAATGTAGTAGCCGATGCACTAAGTAGAAAGGTACACTGCCATAATTTGGTGCTGGAATTTCAGGACAGCAGCAACCAAGTAGCTATCTCAGAACCTAGCCTTCGCGTTTTGCCGGCTATAGTAATCAACAACCTTAGTGTATAGCCCACCATTCATGAGGAAATCATTGCTGCATAGAAGGATGATGATGGTATGAATCATATCCATCAAAACATCAAGAACGGTAAGGCAAAATGCTTTACACAAGACTCAGATGGTACCCTATGGTTCAATAACCGTTTAGTAGTACCAAGGGACTTTGAGCTTCGATGGAAAATATTGGATGAAGCGCATCACTCCAAATACTCCATTCACCCAGGTAGTAATAAAATGTACCAAGATCTAAAGAAGAATTTTTGGTGGACCAGAATGAAGTGAGAAGTTGCTCGATATGTTGCAGAATGCAACACATGTCAGAGAGTTAAGGCTGACTATTTGAAGCAGGCCGGGTTACTTCAACCATTAAGTATTCCCGCCTGGAAATGGGAGGATATCAGCATGGATTTTATTGTTGGCCTCCCTCTTACTTCGCGTAAGCATGATTCCATTTGGGTTATTGTGGACAGACTTACCAAATCTGCTCACTTTCTTCCGGTCAATAACACTTACAAGATAAAACAGTATGCAGAATTATACATCGCAAGAATTCTATGTCTTCATGGAGTACCCAAAACCATCGTTTCCGATCGTGGTTCACAGTTCGTTGCTCGTTTCTGGGAACAACTGCATGCATCATTAGGAACAAGATTGATTCGAAGTTCTGCTTACCATGCCGCCATCGATGGACAAACAGAGCGTGTCAACCAAATTCTAGAAGATATACTTAGAGCTTGCGTTTTAACGTATGGCGGTAACTGGGATGAGTATCTACCCTATGCCGAGTTTTCGTATAACAACAGTTACCAAGAGAGTGTGAAAATGTCACCGTTCGAAGCACTCTATGGTTGCAGTTGTAGAACGCCATTGAATTGGTCTGAATCGGGAGAAAGAGTAACATTTGGCCCTGATGTCGTAAAGGATGCCGAGGAGAAAGTTCATGTCATTCAAGCAAACCTTAAGGCTGCCAAATGCCGACAAGAGAAGTATGCAAATAGACGACGTAGACCACTGTGCTTCAATAAGGGTGACTACGTCTATCTCCGATTGTCCCCTATGAAGGGTATCCAACGGTTTGGAATCAAAGGAAAGTTAGCTCCCCGTTATATTGGACCATTCCAAATCCTGGAGAGACAAGGAAACGTTGCCTACAAGCTCGAGTTACCAGCTAACCTGTCTGGAGTGCACCACACCTTCCATGTTTCCCAGTTGAAACGATGTCTCAATCCATCCATTGACAAAGTACTAGAAGATTACAACCAACTGCAGCCAGACCTCACCTACTCCGAGCAACCAATAAGGATCCTCGACGAGAAGGAGCGCTCAACTCGTAAAAGAACACTCAAATTCTATAAAGTTCAATGGTGTAATCAATCGGAAGACGAGTCCACTTGGGAAGAAGAATTTCTAAGTACTCACTACCCGGAATTTTGGTCGTCACATACAGGTATATTTTGACCACTGTACTTCCCCCTAGTTGCCTTGTCCATAATCTCGGGACGAGATTTCTTTAAGGAGGGAGGGCTGTGACACCCCAGGTGTCCCATTCCAATTAACAAGCATAAGAGCACAAGGATATGAGTAATGATGGCATGAAATAGGAAAAGCCTCCCTAAAATTTGGAATTAATTCTAGGAAAAACAAAACCCTACAATTTAAAAATTCTCTATATAACATATATCAATAAAATTCATAATCAGAATGGTAATAATAAAATAGAATTTTATGAATTTATTGAGCATTTTATCTAAATTGCAAAAGCCACAATTAATTAATCAATGTTTAAGTATCTATTTAAGGCAATTATTAAATACTAAAATATTTTTATGGAAATCACAAAAACAAAATTCACCAGAGTGTTCTCTACTATTTAAATAGTCAACTCACCAAGTTTCACAATTTTTGGGAATTTCTAGCTATTTTATTTTGATTTCCCAAAATCCAGCATTGACCAAGGACCTTTTTGCGAAGAATCTGAAAGTTTGGGGGGTTCAGAGGAAAATCCTTTCTCCTTCTTCCTCCATTGGCCGGCGAAGCTCCCCCTGCCGATTCTCTCTCTGTTGACACCGGCGCACCGAACGGACGGCCATCACTCCAGCCTCGGGACCGAACGCGCGCTACAGCGTCCCCCTGCCACTGCCCTACCGCCCGAGCCCGGCCAACAGCCTTCTTCCTTCCCCTCTCCTCTGCACGCCATTGACATGACCTTGCCACTTGGCCACCCTACTCCCGACCATTCCCATCACTCCGGCCAAACGCAAACCGATGCGCTGACCCTTGCACCACCACGTGACACCCTCTGAGCACTCTCATTTCAACTCCCTGCACTCTGCTCCCCACTCTCTCCTTCTCATTCCTCCACCATTCCGCCATTTCGGAGCTCCAGCGCAAGCTCGAGCCCTGCTTTCCCCTTTGCCTCCCAACCTGATTCAAAGGCATTCTCCCTGTGCGACCCTCCCTTGCCACCATTCCCCTCCACTTCGTGAGTATCGCTAGTAATTCGAGTTTTTCCCCTTGGAACCTATCCGGCGATCCCCACTGTCGCCGCTCAAAATTTACCAAGCACCGTAAGCCCCCCGATCCGGTTCTTGCACATCCAGGTGCGCTCACCCCTCAACGATTTCCCAGACCCCTAGCGCAGTGTTTGATCGCTTCGTTGCGCGCAGAGACGATTTTTCCCTGGACTCTACCATCGCCGCCGTTTGCCGAAGCCGCCTCGTCGACGAGCTACTAGTTCCGGCCCGAGTCCACGACGACATCATCAACGCCGGTGTTCTCCGCCTTCTGCTAGTGCTCTACGCGAAGACGGCGACCGATTTGCTGCCCCCTACCAGAAACGCCACGCCGCCGAAGATCAGAGTTCCGCCGCCGCTCGACGTCGACCCTCTCCGGTGAGCCTCTGTCCTCGCCAACCCTCCAGACGCGTTCGCCTCGACGTGCGTGATAGAAAAATGCTGCCGCGGCGAGTTTCCCTCGTATGTGCTTGCCAGCGGCGAGCTTGACCGCTCTCCGGCGAGCTCCAGCGCCGCTGACCCGCCGTCCGACTGGCGCCTACTGGCAGCCGAGCTGGAGCCGACGTGGCGTTGACGTGTCTGCTGACCTGGCCCGACGTGGCAACGTTTTAATAGATAAATGCCAAGAAAATTCTAGAAAACCATTAAGACGTCAAAAATTCATAGTAAATCGATTTCAAACCCAAATCGGCCCAAACAAATTTTGCTGGGTTCATCTTTTAGAGCTCTATTTTAGTAAAATGATAAATCATAGTCTCTGTACATGTATTTTGATTAATTCATTTAATTGCTTAAACACTAGTTAATTCACTAGAAATTCTAGGAATAAAATTAAATCCTGATTTTTGGCATGCTCAATAAACATATGATTATCTACCACCACAAATTTTGGTTTGGTAAAATATGGATTATTTTAGGCTCTCAAATTATTTAGTGTATTTGCTTAGATTAATCCTAGTAATTATTCTGTAAATAACTTGCCCCTGCCACTTGGCACAAAAATCACTCATATAGCTCTCTGTACACAGTAAATCACACATGTCCAGAAACTTAAATTTATTTTACTAATTAATTTAAATGCCCATATCACTCAGTTACTTTATTTAAATGCATAAGGAATATATATACCTAAAATCCTAAATAACAACCTTACTTCTCTGAAGCATATGTCTTCTAGAACATATTAAGAAATCGATTATCATATTACAATGCGGCACTACGCATTCATCATATCGTTGCATGTGACGCTGTCACGAACATACCGTAAAACATCTTCCGTCATATAGGTTACGACAACCAGGAGCCCGAAGAGGATCTTCAGAAGGACACTGAACACCAGGAGCCAGAATTTGAAGTTGCTAACACCAGTGTCGATCCAGGCAAGCCCCGGTTTGCATTTGCCCATTTATAAAATTTGCTAGTTTATATCACTGCTACGTCTATGATTGTTTGATGCATTAGGTCATAGGAGCTGATTGAAAATCCACCTCGCATGACCCCAAATGACCCTTGTTATTATTAGAACTGTGATACGACGGTACTGTATCGCTATGCTTAGTGACTAATAGTTTCGGTAGACATTATTACTAAAGAATGAACTTGACCACTAGAACGGGAACCTAAAAGAAGTTTATTTTACTGTTATGATCGGGCAGGGAAGATGCATGTGTAGGTTTGCAGCAATACATAGGTGTTGACTGCGGTAGTCCTGCCTTGTCGAACCTAGGACCCATCCGTGGTCGGCCCTTTGGTCAAGTATTGAACAGTACCGAATATATGCTAGTCTATGGGCACTAGTAAACTGATGTAGCATTGGCGCGACAATGAGGACGGTACCCAGTACAGTGGTCGTTGACCCTTCTGCTGCTGGATTGGGCGGTTCATACCACGAAGTACTGTTGGCAGAACGGCATGCCCACTCGCTGAGACTGGATCTGGACCAAGTTGTTTTTCGTCCTTGTGAAAGGTTGCCATATACGACCTTAATTGGTGCATATGTGTCGTGTATCTCGGGTTTGTCCCAGCTGGTGTAAATCGATTGCAATTGCTGTCGCTCGCAGTAATGAGTACCGCTTGGTCACTGAGTCGTCACGTAGTTGCATCATGAAAGTTGATTATTGCCCCTTCTGTTGATTACTTCTACTTATGCTCTTGTACTGCTGTCACCCCTGTATTGGCTTTATTATCCTATATAGCTCCACTAAAGTTACATTTTTGCTTCACCCAATTAACATGGCTCAATAAAACTCGATAGAACTAATAGGTTGCTCAGTGCGAGTCCTTTCAACAAGCTACCCTATTAGAGCCCCTGCATGTCTAGATGATTCGACGGGTAAGTCTTGCTGAGTAATTAGTACTCAGGCTTTGTGCCATCGTTGTTACAGGTCATGAAGAGATTGTATTGCCTGAGAATGTGATGCCTTGGGACGTGCAAGTCCCCGAGGGTTGGACTGCTCACTGGGAGTCCGACCCGCCGCCGCAGTGATGTGTGTGCTGCTAGGGTGATGTTTCTCCGGGCAGGGATCATCACTACGCTGTATCGTCGAGCTCGTAGTTCCTTTATGTTAATTGCTTCCGCTGTTTCAAAACATTATGAACTTGTATTAATTCCGCTGCACTCTGAACCCTCGAATTATTATAATATTCTACTTAAATTTGGACCAATGTTGTATTATCAAGTGTCTGCGCTATCAGCACCGTCGGAACCTCGATCCTGCGGGGAGGGGCGCCTCAGGCCAGCACCGACAAAAAGCAAAATTTAAAGAGTAGAATAGTATATTTTTTTTTTCAAAATAAATACATCCCAATGGTTAAGATACTGCCCCGAATACATCCTACTACATTCAACACAGCGTCGAACTCCATCGTGGTGGAGGACTCGCCCACCGTATCATGAACCGTGCCTAGACTACCGAGTTTATCGGTACACAAGGAACCATGCAAGGTAACACACGTCCCTCGGCAACGCGGTTCAGCACACCGTGGGTGTAAGCACATGAAAAATGAGACCTATAACCTAAAACAAGCGTAACTTTTGCATCCGTTATCCGATTGGGGCATACTTTTTTTCTAGAAAGCTTGCGGCGAGGCCAACACCGACAAAAAGCAAAATTCAAACAATAGAATAGTATATAGTTTTTTTAAAAGAAATACTTCCGTACGGTTAAGATACTGCCCTGAATACCTCCTACTGCTAGCATGTTACATTCAATACAGCGTCGAACTCCATTGTGGTGGAGGACTCGCCCACCGTATCATGAACCGCGCCAAGACTACCGAGTTTATCGGTACACATGGAACCATGGAAGGTAACACACATCCCTCGGCCATGCGGTTCAGCACACTGTGGTTGTAAGAACACAAAAAATGATACCTATAACCTAAAACGAGCATAACTTTTGCATTCGTTGTCCGTACGGGGCATACCTTTTTTCTAGAAAGCTTGCGGCGAGGCCAACACCAACAAGTGTAGAATAGTATATAATTTTTTACAAAATAAATACTTCCCTATGGTTAAGATACTGCCTTGAATACCTCCTACTGGCAGCATGTTACATTCAATACAGCATCGAACTCCATCGTGGTGGAGGACTCACCCACCGTATCATGAACCGCGCCTAGACTACCAAGTTTACGGGTATACAAGGAACAGTGGAAGGTAACCCACATCCCTCGGCCACGCGGTTCAGCACACCGTGGGTGTAAGCACATGAAAAATGAGACCTATAACCTAAAACGAGCATAACTTTTGCATCCATTGTCTGATCGGGGCATACTTTTTTTTCTAGAAAGCTTGTGGCGACGCCAACACCGACAAAAAGCAAAATTCAAAGAGTAGAATAGTATATAATTTTTTACAAAATAAATACTTCCCTATGGTGAAGATATCGCCCCGAATACCTCCCACTGCCAGCATGTTACATTCAATACAACATCGAACACCATCGTGGTGGAGGACTCGCCCACCGTATCATGAACCGCGCCTAGATTACCGAGTTTATGGGTACGCAAGGAACCATGGAAGGTAACCCACATCCCTCGGCCACACGGTTCAACACCCTGTGGGTGTAAGCATATGAAAAAGGAGTCCTATAACCTAAGACGAGCATAACTTTTGCATCCGTTGTGCGACCGGGGCATACTTTTTTTTCCTAGAAAGCTTGTGGCAAGACCAACACCGACAAAAAGCAAAATTCAAATAGTAGAATAGTATATAATTTTTTACAAAATAAATAATTCCCTATGGTGAAGAGACCGCCTCAAATACCTCCAACTACCAGCATGTTACATTTAATACAACATCGAACTCCATCGTGGTGGAGGACTCACCCATCGTATCATGAACCGCACCTAGATTACCGAGATTATGGGTACGCAAGGAACCACGGAAGGTAACCCACATCCCTCGGCCACGTGGTTCAGCACACCGTGGGTGTAAGCACATGAAAAATAAAACCTATAACCTCAAATGAGCGTAACTTTTGTGTTCGTTGTCTGTTTGGGGCATACCTTTTTTCTAGAAAGCTTGCAGCGAGTCTAACACCGGCAAAAAGCGAAATTCAAAGAGTAGAAAAGTATATAATTTTTTACAAAATAAATTCTTCCTTATGGTTAAGATACTGTCCAGAATACCTCCTACTGCCAGCATGTAACATTCAATACAGCGTCGAACTCCATCGTGGTGGAGGACTCGCCCACTGTATCATGAACCGCGCCTAGACTACCAAGTTTACAGGTATACAAGGAACCATGGAAGGTAACACACATCCCTCGGCCGTGCGGCTCAGCACACCATGGGTGTAAGCACATGAAAAATGAGACCTATAACCTAAAACGAGCATAACTTTTGCATCCATTGTCCGATCGGGGCAATCTTTTTTTTTTCTCGAAAGCTTGCGGTGAGGCCAACACCGAAAAATAGCAAAATTCAAAGAGTAGAATAGTATATAATTTTTTTCAAAATAAATACTTCCCTATGGTTAAGATACTGCCCCGGATACATCCTACTGCCAGCATGTTACATTCAATGCAGCGTCGAACCCCATCGTGGTGGAGGACTCACCCACCGTATCATGAACCGCGCCTAGACTACCGAGTTTATTGGTACACAATGAACCATGGAAGGTAACCCACATCCCTCGGCCACGCGGTTCATTACACCGTGGGTGTAAGCACATGAAAAATGAGACCTATAACCTAAAACGAGCATAACTTTTGCATCTGTTGTCCGATCAGGGCATACTTTTATTCTAGAAAGCTTGCGGCGAGTCCAACACCGGCAAAAAGCGAAATTCAAAGAGTAGAATATTATATAATTTTTTACAAAATAAATTCTTCCCTATGGTTAAGATACTGCCCAGAATACCTCCTACTGCAAGCATGTTACATTCAATACAGCGTCGAACTCCATCGTGGTGGAGGACTCGCCCACCGTATCATGAACCGCGCCCAGACTACTGAGTTTATCGATACACAAGGAATCATGGAAGGTAACCCACATCCCTCGGCCACTTGGTTCAGTACACCGTGGGTGTAAGCACACGAAAAATGAGACCTATAACCTAAAACGAGCGTAACTTTTCCGTCCGTTGTCCGTTCGGGGCAAACTTTTTTTCTAGAAAGCTTGCGGCGAGGCCAACACCGGCAAAAAGCGAGATTAAAAGTGTATAATAGTATATAACTTTTTACAAAATAAATACTTCCCTATGGTTAAGATACTGCCCTGAATACCTCCTACTGCTAGCATGTTACATTCAATACAGCGTTGAACTCCATCGTGGTGGGGCACTCGCCCAACGTATCATGAACCGCACCTAGACTACTAAGTTTACGAGTATACAAGGAACCATGGAAGCTAACCCAAATCCCTCGGCCATGCGGTTCAGCACACCATGGGTGAAAGCATATGAAAAATGAGACCTATAACCTAAAACGAGCATAACTTTAGCATCCATTGTCCGATCGGGGCAACCTTTTATTTTCTAGAAAGCTTGCGGTGAGGCCAACACCGACAAAAAGCAAAATTCAAAGAGTAGAATAGTATATAATTTTTTTCAAAATAAATACTTCCCTATAGTTAAGATACTGCCCCGAATACATCCTACTGCCAGCATGTTACATTCAATACAGCGTCGAACCCCATCGTAGTGGAGAACTCACCCACCGTATCATGAACCGCGCCTAGACTACCGAGTTTATTGGTACACAAGGAACCATGGAAGGTAACCCACATCCCTCGGCCACGCGGTTCAGCACGCCGTGGGTGTAAGCACATGAAAAATGAGACCTATAACCTAAAATGAGCATAACTTTTGTATCTGTTATCTGATCGGGGCATACTTTTTTTCTAGAAAGCTTGCAGCGAGTCTAACACCGGCAAAAATTGAAATTCAAAGAGTAGAATAGTATATAATTTTTTACAAAATAATTTCTTCCTTATGGTTAAGATACTATCCAGAATACCTCCTACTGCCAGCATGTAACATTCAATACAGCGTTGAACTCCATCATGGTGGAGGACTCGCCCACCGTATCATGAACCGCGCCTAGACTACCAAGTTTATAGGTATACAAGGAACCATGGAAGGTAACCCACATCCCTCGGCCGTGCGGCTCAGCACACCATGGGTGTAAGCACATGAAAAATGAGACCTATAACCGAAAACGAGCATAACTTTTGCATCCATTGTCCGATTGGGGCAATCTTTTTTTTTATAGAAAGCTTGCGGTGAGGCCAACACCAAAAAATAGCAAAATTCAAAGCGTAGAATAGTATATAATTTTTTTCAAAATAAATACTTCCCTATGGTTAAGATACTGCCCCGAATACATCCTACTGCCAGCATGTTACATTCAATGCAGCGTCGAACCCCATCGTGGTGGAGGACTCACCCACCGTATCATGAACCGCGCCTAGACTACCGAGTTTATTGGTACACAATGAAGCATGGAAGGTAACCCACATCCCTCGGCCACGCGGTTCATTACACCGTGGGTGTAAGCACATGAAAAATGAGACCTATAACCTAAAACGAGCATAACTTTTGCATCTGTTGTCCGATCAGGGCATACTTTTATTCTAGAAAGCTTGCGGCGAGTCCAACACCGGCAAAAAGAGAAATTCAAAGAGTAGAATAGTATATAATTTTTTACAAAATAAATTCTTCCCTATGGTTAAGATACTGCCCAGAATACCTCCTACTGCCAGCATGTTACATTCAATACAGCGTCGAACTCCATCGTGGTGGAGGACTTGCCCACTGTATCATGAACCGCGCCTAGACTACCAAGTTTACAGGTATACAAGGAACCATGGAAGCCAACCCAAATCCCTCGGCCACGGGGTTCAGCACACCATGGGTGTAAGCACATGAAAAATGAGACCTATAACCTAAAATGAGCATAACTTTTGCATCCATTGTCTGATCGGGGCAAACTTTTTTTTCTAATAAGCTTGCGGTGAGGCCAACACCTACAAAAAGCAAAATTCAAAGAGTAGAATAGTATATAATTTTTTTCAAAATAAATACTTCCCTATGGTTAAGATACAGCCCCGAATACCTCCTACTGCCAGCATGTTACATTCAATACAGCGTCGAACCCCATCGTGGTGGAGGACTCACCCACCGTATCATGAACCGCGCCTAGACTACCGAGTTTATTGGTACACAAGGAACCATGGAATGTAACACAGATCCCTCGGCCACGCGGTTCAGCACAGTGTGGGTGTAAGCACATGAAAAATGAGACCTATAACCTAAAACGAGGGTAACTTTTGCGTCTGTTGTCTGTTCGGGGTATACTTTTTTTTGGAAAGCTTGTGTCGAGGCCAACACTGAAAAAAAGTGAAATTCAATGTGTAGAATAGTATATAATTTTTTACAAAATAAATACTTCCCTATGGTTAATATACTGCCCTGAATACCTCCCACTGCCAGCATGTTACATTCAATTCAGCGTCGAACTCCATCGTGGTGGAGAACTCGCCAACCATATCATGAACCGTGCCTAGACTACCAAGTTTATGGGTATACAAGGAACCATGGAAGGTAACCCACATCCCTCGGCCATGCGGTTCAGCACACCGTGGGTGTAAGCACATGAAAAATAAGAACTATAACCTAAAACGAGCGTATCTTTTGCATCCGTTGTCCGATTGGGGCATACTTTTTTTTCTACAAAGCTTGTCGCGAGGTCAACATCGACAAAAAGCAAAATTCAAAGAATAGAATAGTATATATTTTTTTTTTCAAAATAAATACTTCCATATGGTGAAGATACCACCATGAATACCTCCTACTGCCAGCATGTTACATTCAATACAGCATCAAAATCCATCGTGGTGGAGGACTCGCCCACCGTATCATGAACCGTGCCTAGACTACCGAGTTTATCGGTACACAAGGAACCATGGAAGGTAACCCACATCCCTCGGCCACGCGGTTCAGCACAGCGTGGGTGTAAGCACATGAAAAATGAGACCTATAACCTAAAACAAGGGTAACATTTGCGTCCGTTGTCCGTTTGGGGTATACTTTTTTTTAGAAAGCTTGTGTCGAGGCCAACACTGAAAAAAAGTGAAATTCAAAGTGTAGAATAGTATATAATTTTTTAGAAAATAAATACTTCCCTATGGTCAATATACTGTCCTGAATACCTCCTACTGCCAGCATGTTACATTCAATTCAGCGTCGAACTCCATCGTGGTGGAGGACTCGCCCACCATATCATGTACCGTGCCTAGACTACCAAGTTTACGGGTATACAAGGAACCATGGAAAGTAACCCACATCCCTCGGCCATGCGGTTCAGCACACCGTGGATGTAAGCACATGAAAAATGAGAACTATAACCTAAAACGAGCGTATCTTTTGCATCCGTTGTCCGATTGGGGCATACTTTTTTTTCTACAGAGCTTGTCGTGAGGTCAACATCGACAAAAAGCAAAATTCACAGAATAGAATAGTATATAATTTTTTTTTCAAAATAAATACTTCCATATGGTGAAGATACCACCATGAATACCTCCTACTGCCAGCATGTTACATTCAATACAGCATCAAAATCCATCGTGGTGGAGGACTCGCCCACCGTATCATGAACCGTGCCTAGACTACCGAGTTTATCGGTACACAAGGAACCATGGAAGGTAACCCACATCCCTCGGCCACGCGGTTCAGCACAGCGTGGGTGTAAGCACATGAAAAATGAGACCTATAACCTAAAACAAGGGTAACATTTGCGTCCGTTGTCCGTTTGGGGTATACTTTTTTTTAGAAAGCTTGTGTCGAGGCCAACACTGAAAAAAAGTGAAATTCAAAGTGTAGAATAGTATATAATTTTTTAGAAAATAAATACTTCCCTATGGTCAATATACTGTCCTGAATACCTCCTACTGCCAGCATGTTACATTCAATTCAGCGTCGAACTCCATCGTGGTGGAGGACTCGCCCACCATATCATGTACCGTGCCTAGACTACCAAGTTTACGGGTATACAAGGAACCATGGAAGGTAACCCACATCCCTCGGCCATGCGGTTCAGCACACCGTGGATGTAAGCACATGAAAAATGAGAACTATAACCTAAAACGAGCGTATCTTTTGCATCCGTTGTCCGATTGGGGCATACTTTTTTTTCTACAGAGCTTGTCGTGAGGTCAACATCGACAAAAAGCAAAATTCACAGAATAGAATAGTATATAATTTTTTTTTCAAAATAAATACTTCCATATGGTGAAGATACCACCATGAATACCTCCTACTGCCAGCATGTTATATTCAATACAGCATCAAAATCCATCGTGGTGGAGGACTCGCCCTCCATATCATGAACCGTGCCTAGACTACCGAGTTTATCAGTACACAAGGAACCATGGAAGGTAACCCACATCCCTCGGCCACGCGGTTCAGCACACCGTGGGTGTAAGCACAGGAAAAATGAGACCTATAACCTAAAACGAGTGTAACTTTTGCGTCCGTTGTCCGTTCAGGGAAAACTTTTTTTCTAGAAAGCTTGCGGCGAGGCCAACACTGAAAAAAAGTAAAATTCAAAGAGTTGAATAGTATATAATTTTATAAAAAATAAATACTACCCAATGGTTGAGATACCGCCTCGAGTACCTCCTTCTGCTAGCATGTTACATTCAATACAGCGTCGAACTCCATTGTGGTGGAGGACTCGCCCACCGTATCATTAACCGCGCCTAGACTACCAAGTTTCCAGGTATACAAGGAACCATGGAAGGTAACCCACATCCCTCGGCCAGGTGGTTCAGCACACCACGGGTGTAAGCACATGAAAAATGAGACCTATAACCTAAAACGAGCATAACTTTTGCATCCGTTGTCCGATCGGGGCATACTTTTTTTTCTAGAAAGCTTGCGGCGAGGCCAACACCAACAAAAAGCTAAATTCAAAGAGTAGAATAGTATATAATTTTTTTACAAAATAAATACTTCCCTATGGTGAAGATATCGCCCCGAATTCCTCCTACTGCCAGCATGTTACATTCAATACAATGTCGAACTCCATCGTGGTGGAGCATTCACCCACTGTATCATGAACCGCGGCTAGGTTACCGAGTTTATGGGTACGCAAGGAACCATGGAAGGTAACCCACATCCCTTGGCCATACGGTTCAGCATACCGTGGGTGTAAGCACATGAAAAATGAGACCTATAACATAATATGAGCATAACTTTTGCGTCCGTTGTCTGTTCGGGGCACACTTTTTTCTAGAAAGCTTGTGCCGAGGCCAACACCGACAAAAAGTGAAATTCAAAGTGTAGAATAGTATATAATTTTTTACAAAATAAATACTTCCCTATGGTTAATATACTGCCCTATATACCTCCTACTGCCAGCATGTTACATTCAATTCAGCGTCAAACTCCATCGTGGTGGAGGACTTGCCCACCGTATCATAAACCGCACCTAGACTACCATGTTTACGGGTATAAAAGGAACCATGGAAGCTAACCCAAATCCCTCGGCCACGCGGTTCAGCACACCGTGGGTGTAAGCACATGAAAAATGACACCTATAACCTATAACGAGCATAACTTTTGCATCCATTGTCCGATCGGGGCAACCTTTTTTTTCCTAGAAAGCTTGCGGTGAGGCCAACACCGACAAAAAGCAAAATTGAAAGAGAAGAATAGTATATAATTTTTTTCAAAATAAATACTTCCTTATGGTTAAGATACTGCCCCAAATACATCCTACTGCCAGCATGTTACATTCAATACAGCGTCGAACCCCATCGTGGTGGAGAACTCACCCACCATATCATGAACCGCGCCTAGACTACCGAGTTTATTGGTACACAATGAACCATGGAAGGTAACCCACATCCCTCAACCACGTGGTTCAGCACACCGTGGGTGTAAGCACATGAAAAATGAGACCTATAACCTAAAACGAGCATAACTTTTACATCTGTTGTCCGATCGGGGCATACTTTTTTTCTAGAAAGCTTGCGGCGAGTCCAACACCGGCAAAAAGCGAAATTCAAAGAGTAGAATAGTATATAATTTTTTACAAAATAAATTGTTCCTTATGGCTAAGATACTGCCCAGAATACCTCCTACTGCTAGCATGTTACATTCAATACAGCGTCGAACTCCATCGTGGTGGAGGACTCGCCCACCGTATCATGATCCGCGCCTAGACTACCAAGTTTACAGGTATACAAGGAACCATGGACGGCCGTGCGGTTCAGCACACCGTGGGTGTAAGCACATGAAAAATGAGACCTATAACCTAAAACGAGCATAACTTTCGCATCCATTGTCCGATCGGGGCAATCTTTTTTTTTCTAGAAAGCTTGCGGTGAGGCCAACACCGAAAAATAGCAAAATTCAAAGAGTAGAATAGTATAATTTTTTTCAAAAAAAATACTTCCCTATGGTTAAGATACTGCACCGAATACATCCTACTGTCAGCATGTTACATTCAATACAGCGTCGAACCCCATAGTGGTGGAGCACTCACCCACCGTATCATGAACCGCGCCTAGACTACCGAGTTTATTGGTACACAATGAACCATGGAAGGTAACCCACATCCCTCAGCCATGCGGTTAAGCACACCGTGGGTGTAAGCACATGAAAAATGAGACCTATAACCTAAAACGAGCATAACTTTTGCATCTGTTGTCCGATCGGGGCATACTTTTTTTCTAGGAAGCTTGCGGCGAGTCCAACACCGGCAAAAAGCGAAATTCAAAGAGTAGAATAGTATATAATTTTTTACAAAATAAATTCTTCCTTATGGTTAAGATACTGCCCAGAATACCTCCTACTGCTAGCATGTTACATTCAATACAGCGTTGAACTCCATCGTCGTGGAGGACTCGCCCACCGTATCATGATCCGCGCCTAGACTACCAAGTTTACAGGTATACAAGGAACCATGGAAGGTAACCCACATCCCTCGGCCAGGTGGTTCAGCACACCACGGGTGTAAACACATGAAAAATGAGACCTATAACCTAAAACGAGCATAACTTTTGCATCCGTTGTCCGATCGGGGCATACTTTTTTTTCTAGAAAGCTTGCGGCGAGGCCAACACCAACAAAAAGCTAAATTCAAAGAGTAGAATAGTATATAATTTTTTTACAAAATAAATACTTCCCTATGGTGAAGATATCGCCCCGAATTCCTCCTACTGCCAGCATGTTACATTCAATACAACGTCGAACTCCATCGTGGTGGAGCATTCACCCACTGTATCATGAACCGCGGCTAGGTTACCGAGTTTATGGGTACGCAAGGAACCATGGAAGGTAACCCACATCCCTTGGCCATACGGTTCAGCATACCGTGGGTGTAAGCACATGAAAAATGAGACCTATAACCTAAAACGAGCATAACTTTTACATCTGTTGTCCGATCGGGGCATACTTTTTTTCTAGAAAGCTTGCGGCGAGTCCAACACCGGCAAAAAGCGAAATTCAAAGAGTAGAATAGTATATAATTTTTTACAAAATAAATTGTTCCTTATGGCTAAGATACTGCCCAGAATACCTCCTACTGCTAGCATGTTACATTCAATACAGCGTCGAACTCCATCGTGGTGGAGGACTCGCCCACCGTATCATGATCCGCGCCTAGACTACCAAGTTTACAGGTATACAAGGAACCATGGACGGCCGTGCGGTTCAGCACACCGTGGGTGTAAGCACATGAAAAATGAGACCTATAACCTAAAACGAGCATAACTTTTGCATCCATTGTCCGATCGGGGCAATCTTTTTTTTTCTAGAAAGCTTGCGGTGAGGCCAACACCGAAAAATAGCAAAATTCAAAGAGTAGAATAGTATAATTTTTTTCAAAAAAAATACTTCCCTATGGTTAAGATACTGCACCGAATACATCCTACTGTCAGCATGTTACATTCAATACAGCGTCGAACCCCATAGTGGTGGAGCACTCACCCACCGTATCATGAACCGCGCCTAGACTACCGAGTTTATTGGTACACAATGAACCATGGAAGGTAACCCACATCCCTCAGCCATGCGGTTAAGCACACCGTGGGTGTAAGCACATGAAAAATGAGACCTATAACCTAAAACGAGCATAACTTTTGCATCTGTTGTCCGATCGGGGCATACTTTTTTTCTAGGAAGCTTGCGGCGAGTCCAACACCGGCAAAAAGCGAAATTCAAAGAGTAGAATAGTATATAATTTTTTACAAAATAAATTCTTCCTTATGGTTAAGATACTGCCCAGAATACCTCCTACTGCTAGCATGTTACATTCAATACAGCGTTGAACTCCATCGTCGTGGAGGACTCGCCCACCGTATCATGATCCGCGCCTAGACTACCAAGTTTACAGGTATACAAGGAACCATGGAAGGTAACCCACATCCCTCGGCCAGGTGGTTCAGCACACCACGGGTGTAAACACATGAAAAATGAGACCTATAACCTAAAACGAGCATAACTTTTGCATCCATTGTCCGATCGGGGCATACTTTTTTTTCTAGAAAGCTTGCGGCGAGGCCAACACCAACAAAAAGCTAAATTCAAAGAGTAGAATAGTATATAATTTTTTTACAAAATAAATACTTCCCTATGGTGAAGATATCGCCCCGAATTCCTCCTACTGCCAGCATGTTACATTCAATACAACGTCGAACTCCATCGTGGTGGAGCATTCACCCACTGTATCATGAACCGCGGCTAGGTTACCGAGTTTATGGGCACGCAAGGAACCATGGAAGGTAACCCACATCCCTTGGCCATACGGTTCAGCATACCGTGGGTGTAAGCACATGAAAAATGAGACCTATAACATAATATGAGCATAACTTTTGCGTCCGTTGTCTGTTCGGGGCACACTTTTTTCTAGAAAGCTTGTGCCCAGGCCAACACCGACAAAAAGTGAAATTCAAAGTGTAGAATAGTATATAATTTTTTACAAAATAAATACTTCCCTATGGTTAATATACTGCCCTATATACCTCCTACTGCCAGCATGTTACATTCAATTCAGCGTCAAACTCCATCGTGGTGGAGGACTTGCCCACCGTATCATAAACTGCACCTAGACTACCATGTTTACGGGTATAAAAGGAACCATGGAAGCTAACCCAAATCCCTCGGCCACGCGGTTCAGCACACCGTGGGTGTAAGCACATGAAAAATGACACCTATAACCTAAAACGAGCATAACTTTTGCATCCATTGTCCGATCGGGGCAACCTTTTTTTTCCTAGAAAGCTTGCGGTGAGGCCAACACCGACAAAAAGCAAAATTGAAAGAGAAGAATAGTATATAATTTTTTTCAAAATAAATACTTCCCTATGGTTAAGATACTGCCCCAAATACATCCTACTGCCAGCATGTTACATTCAATACAGCGTCGAACCCCATCGTGGTGGAGAACTCACCCACCATATCATGAACCGCGCCTAGACTACCGAGTTTATTGGTACACAATGAACCATGGAAGGTAACCCACATCCCTCAACCACGTGGTTCAGCACACCGTGGGTGTAAGCACATAAAAAATGAGACCTATAACCTAAAACGAGCATAACTTTTACATCTGTTGTCCGATCGGGGCATACTTTTTTTCTAGAAAGCTTGCGGCGAGTCCAACACCGGCAAAAAGCGAAATTCAAAGAGTAGAATAGTATATAATTTTTTACAAAATAAATTGTTCCTTATGGCTAAGATACTGCCCAGAATACCTCCTACTGCTAGCATGTTACATTCAATACAGCGTCGAACTCCATCGTGGTGGAGGACTCGCCCACCGTATCATGATCCGCGCCTAGACTACCAAGTTTACAGGTATACAAGGAACCATGGACGGCCGTGCGGTTCAGCACACCGTGGGTGTAAGCACATGAAAAATGAGACCTATAACCTAAAACGAGCATAACTTTTGCATCCATTGTCCGATCGGGGCAATCTTTTTTTTTCTAGAAAGCTTGCGGTGAGGCCAACACCGAAAAATAGCAAAATTCAAAGAGTAGAATAGTATAATTTTTTTCAAAAAAAATACTTCCCTATGGTTAAGATACTGCACCGAATACATCCTACTGTCAGCATGTTACATTCAATACAGCGTCGAACCCCATAGTGGTGGAGCACTCACCCACCGTATCATGAACCGCGCCTAGACTACCGAGTTTATTGGTACACAATGAACCATGGAAGGTAACCCACATCCCTCAGCCATGCGGTTAAGCACACCGTGGGTGTAAGCACATGAAAAATGAGACCTATAACCTAAAACGAGCATAACTTTTGCATCTGTTGTCCGATCGGGGCATACTTTTTTTCTAGGAAGCTTGCGGCGAGTCCAGCACCGGCAAAAAGCGAAATTCAAAGAGTAGAATAGTATATAATTTTTTACAAAATAAATTCTTCCTTATGGTTAAGATACTGCCCAGAATACCTCCTACTGCTAGCATGTTACATTCAATACAGCGTTGAACTCCATCGTCGTGGAGGACTCGCCCACCGTATCATGATCCGCGCCTAGACTACCAAGTTTACAGGTATACAAGGAACCATGGAAGGTAACCCACATCCCTCGGTCATGCGATTCAGCACACCATGGGTGTAAGCACATGAAAAATGAGACCTATAACCTAAAACGAGCATAACTTTTGCATCCATTGTCCGATCGGGGCAATCTTTTTTTTTCTAGAAAGCTTGCGGTGAGGCCAACACCGAAAATAGCAAAACTCATAGAGTAGAATAGTATAATTTTTTTGAAAATAAATACTTCCCTATGGTTAAGATACTGCACCGAATACATCCTACTGTCAGCATGTTACATTCAATACAACGTCGAACCCCATAGTGGTGGAGGACTCACCCACCGTATCATGAACCGCGCCTAGACTACCGAGTTTATTGGTACACAAGGAACCATGGAAGGTAACCCACATCCCTCGGGCACGCGGTTCAGCACACCGTGGGTGTAAGCACATGAAAAATGAGACCTAACCTAAAACAAGCATAACTTTTGCATCTGTTGTCCGATCAGGGCATACTTTTTTTCTAGAAAGCTTGCGGTGAGTCCAACACCGGCAAAAAGCAAAATTCAAAGAGTAGAATAGTATATAATTTTTTACAAAATAAATTCTTCCCTATGGTTAAGATACTGCCCAGAATACATCCTACTGCCAGCATGTTACATTCAATACAGCGTCGAACTCCATCGTGGTGGAGGACTCGCCCACCGTATCATGAACCGCGCCTAGACTACCAAGTTTACAGGTATACAAGGAACCATGGAAGCTAACCCAAATCCCTCGGCCACGCGGTTCAACACACTGTGGGTGTAAGCACATGAAAAATGAGACCTATAACCTAAAACGAGCATAACTTTTGCATCCATTGTCCGATCGGGGCAAACTTTTTTTTTCTAGAAAGCTTGCGGTGAGGCCAACACCTACAAAAAGAAAAATTCAAAGAGTAGAATAGTATATAATTTTTTTCAAAATAAATACTTCCCTATGGTTAAGATACTGCCCCGAATACCTCCTACTGCCAGCATGTTACATTCAATACAGCGTCGAACCCCATAGTGGTGGAGGACTCACCCACCGTATCATGAACCGCGCCTAGACTACCGAGTTTATTGGTACACAATGAAACATGGAAGGTAACCCACATCCCTCATCCATGCGGTTAAGCACACCGTGGGTGTAAGCACATGAAAAATGAGACCTATTACCTAAAACGAGCATAACTTTTGCATCTGTTGTCCGATCGGGGCATACTTTTTTTCTAGAAAGCTTGCGGCGAGTCCAACAGCGGCAAAAAGCAAAATTCAAAGTGTAGAATAGTATATAATTTTTTACAAAATAAATTCTTCCTTATGGTTAAGATACTGCCCAGAATACCTCCTACTGTTAGCATGTTACATTCAATACAGCGTCAAACTCCATCGTGGTGGAGGACTCGCCCACCGTATCATGATCCGCGCCTAGACTACCAAGTTTACAGGTATACAAGGAACCATGGACGGCCGTGCGGTTCAGCACACCGTGGGTGTAAGCACATGAAAAATGAGACCTATAACCTAAAACGAGCATAACTTTTGCATCATTGTCCGATCGGGGCAACCTTTTTTTTCTAGAAAGCTTGCGGTGAGGCCAACACCGAAAAATAGCAAAATTCAAAGAGTAGAATAGTATAATTTTTTTCAAAAAAAATACTTCCCTATGGTTAAGATACTGCACCGAATACATCCTACTGTCAGCATGTTACATTCAATACAGCGTCGAACCCCATAGTGGTGGAGCACTCACCCACCGTATCATGAACCACGCCTAGACTACCGAGTTTATTGGTACACAATGAACCATGGAAGGTAACCCACATCCCTCAGCCATGCGGTTAAGCACACCGTGGGTGTAAGCACATGAAAAATGAGACCTATAACCTAAAACGAGCATAACTTTTGCATCTGTTGTCCGATCGGGGCATACTTTTTTTCTAGGAAGCTTGCGGTGAGTCCAACACCGGCAAAAAGCAAATTCAAAGAGTAGAATAGTATATAATTTTTTACAAAATAAATTCTTCCTTATGGTTAAGATACTGCCCAGAATACCTCCTACTGCTAGCATGTTACATTCAATATAGCGTCGAACTCCATCGTCGTGGAGGACTCGCCCACCGTATCATGATCCGCGCCTAGACTACCAAGTTTACAGGTATACAAGGAACCATGGAAGGTAACCCACATCACTCGGTCGTGCGATTCAGCACACCATGGGTGTAAGCACATGAAAAATGAGACCTATAACCTAAAACGAGCATAACTTTTGCATCCATTGTCCGATCGGGGCAATCTTTTTTTTTCTAGAAAGCTTGCGGTGAGGCCAACACCGAAAATAGCAAAACTCAAAGAGTAGAATAGTATAATTTTTTTCAAAATAAATACTTCCCTATGGTTAAGATACTGCACCGAATACATCCTACTGTCAGCATGTTACATTCAATACAGCGTCGAACCCCATAGTGGTGGAGGACTCACCCACCGTATCATGAACCGCGCCTAGACTACCGAGTTTATTGGTACACAAGGAACCATGGAAGGTAACCCACATCCCTCGGGCACGCGGTTCAGCACACCGTGGGTGTAAGCACATGAAAAATGAGACCTAACCTAAAACAAGCATAACTTTTGCATCTGTTGTCCGATCAGGGCATACTTTTTTTCTAGAAAGCTTGCGGTGAGTCCAACACTGGCAAAAAGCAAAATTCAAAGAGTAGAATAGTATATAATTTTTTACAAAATAAATTCTTCCCTATGGTTAAGATACTGCCCAGAATACATCCTACTGCCAGCATGTTACATTCAATACAGCGTCGAACTCCATCGTGGTGGAGGACTCGCCTACCATATCATGAACCGCGCCTAGACTACCAAGTTTACAGGTATACAAGGAACCATGGAAGCTAACCCAAATCCCTCGGCCACGCGGTTCAGCACACTGTGGGTGTAAGCACATGAAAAATGAGACCTATAACCTAAAACGAGCATAACTTTTGCATCCATTGTCCGATCGGGGCAAACTTTTTTTTTTCTAGAAAGCTTGCGGTGAGGCCAACACCTACAAAAAGAAAAATTCAAAGAGTAGAATAGTATATAATTTTTTTCAAAATAAATACTTCCCTATGGTTAAGATACTGCCCCGAATACCTCCTACTGCCAGCAGGTTACATTCAATACAGCGTCGAACCCAAAGTGGTGGAGGACTCACCCACCGTATCATGAACCGCGCCTAGACTACCGAGTTTATTGGTACACAATGAAACATGGAAGGTAACCCACATCCCTCATCCATGCGGTTAAGCACACCGTGGGTGTAAGCACATGAAAAATGAGACCTATTACCTAAAACGAGCATAACTTTTGCATCTGTTGTCCGATCGGGGCATACTTTTTTTCTAGAATGCTTGCGGCGAGTCCAACACCGGCAAAAAGCGAAATTCAAAGTGTAGAATAGTATATAATTTTTTACAAAATAAATTCTTCCTTATGGTTAAGATACTGCCCAGAATACCTCCTACAGTTAGCATGTTACATTCAATACAGCGTCGAACTCCATCGTGGTGGAGGACTCGCCCACCGTATCATGATCCGCGCCTAGACTACCAAGTTTACAGGTATACAAGGAACCATGGACGGCCGTGCGGTTCAGCACACCGTGGGTGTAAGCACATGAAAAATGAGACCTATAACCTAAAACGAGCATAACTTTTGCATCATTGTCCGATCGGGGCAACCTTTTTTTTTCTAGAAAGCTTGCGGTGAGGCCAACACCGAAAAATAGCAAAATTCAAAGAGTAGAATAGTATAATTTTTTTCAAAAAAAATACTTCCCTATGGTTAAGATACTGCACCGAATACATCCTACTGTCAGCATGTTACATTCAATACAGCGTCGAACCCCATAGTGGTGGAGCACTCACCCACCGTATCATGAACCGCGCCTAGACTACCGAGTTTATTGGTACACAATGAACCATAGAAGGTAACCCACATCCCTCAGCCATGCGGTTAAGCACACCGTGGGTGTAAGCACATGAAAAATGAGACCTATAACCTAAATCGAGCATAACTTTTGCATCTGTTGTCCGATCGGGGCATACTTTTTTTCTAGGAAGCTTCCGGCGAGTCCAACACCGGCAAAAAGCAAAATTCAAAGAGTAGAATAGTATATAATTTTTTACAAAATAAATTCTTCCTTATGGTTAAGATACTGCCCAGAATACCTCCTACTGCTAGCATGTTACATTCAATACAGCGTCGAACTCCATCGTCGTGGAGGACTCGCCCACCGTATCATGATCCGCGCCTAGACTACCAAGTTTACAGGTATACAAGGAACCATGGAAGGTAACCCACATCCCTCGGTCGTGCGATTCAGCACACCGTGGGTGTAGGCACATGAAAAATGAGACCTATAATCTAAAACGAGCATAACTTTTGCATCCATTGTCCAATCGGGGCAATCTTTTTTTTTCCTAGAGAGCTTGCGGTGAGGCCAACACCGAAAATAGCAAAACTCAAAGAGTAGAATAGTATAATTTTTTTCAAAATAAATACTTCCCTATGGTTAAGATACTGCACCGAATACATCCTACTGTCAGCATGTTACATTCAATACAGCGTCGAACCCCATAGTGGTGGAGGACTCACCCACCGTATCATGAACCGCGCCTAGACTACCGAGTTTATTGGTACACAAGGAACCATGGAAGGTAACCCACATCCCTCGGCCACGCGGTTCAGCACACCGTGGGTGTAAGCACATGAAAAATGAGACCTAACCTAAAACAAGCATAACTTTTGCATCTGTTGTCCGATCAGGGCATACTTTTTTTCTAGAAAGCTTGCGGTGAGGCCAACACCTACAAAAAGAAAAATTCAAAGAGTAGAATAGTATATAATTTTTTTCAAAATAAATACTTCCCTATGGTTAACATACTGCCCCGAATACCTCCTACTGCTAGCATGTTACATTCAATACAGCGTCGAACCCCATAGTGGTGGAGGACTCACCCACCGTATCATGAACCGCGCCTAGACTACCGAGTTTATTGGTACACAATGAACCATGGAAGGTAACCCACATCCCTCAGCCATGCGGTTAAGCACACCGTGGGTGTAAGCACATGAAAAATGAGACCTATAACCTAAAACGAGCATAACTTTTGCA
The DNA here is from genome assembly GCA_032690845.1 of Eleusine coracana subsp. coracana. NCBI lineage: Eukaryota > Viridiplantae > Streptophyta > Magnoliopsida > Poales > Poaceae > Eleusine > Eleusine coracana. The sequence goes on from MU847744.1 coordinate 31,049, forward strand.
TCTGTTGTCCGATCGGGGCATACTTTTTTTCTAGGAAGCTTGCGGCGAGTCCAACACTGGCAAAAAGCGAAATTCAAAGAGTAGAATAGTATATAATTTTTTACAAAATAAATTCTTCCTTATGGTTAAGATACTGCCCAGAATACCTCCTACTGCTAGCATGTTACATTCAATACAGCGTCGAACTCCATCGTGGTGGAGGACTCGCCCACCGTATCATGATCCGCGCCTAGACTACCAAGTTTACAGGTATACAAGGAACCATGGAAGGTAACCCACATCCCTCGGTCGTGCGATTCAGCACACCGTGGGTTTAAGCACATGAAAAATGAGACCTATAACCTAAAACAAGCATAACTTTTGCATCCATTGTCTGATCGGGGCAATCTTTTTTTTCTAGAAAGCTTGCGGCGAGTCCAACACCGGCAAAAAGAGAAATTCAAAGAGTAGAATAGTATATAATTTTTACAAAATAAATCTTCCTTATGGTTAAGATACTGCCCCGAATACCTCCTACTGCCAGCATGTTACATTCAATACAGCGTCGAACCCCATCGTGGTGGAGGACTCACCCACCGTATCATGAACCGCGCCTAGACTGCCGAGTTTATTGGTACACAAGGAACCATGGAAGGTAACCCACATCCCTCGGCCACGCGGTTCAGCACAGCGTGGGTGTAAGCACATGAAAAATGAGACCTACAACCTAAAACGAGCGTATCTTTTGCATCTGTTGTCTGTTCGGGGTATACTTTTTTTTAGAAAGCTTGTGACGAGGCCAACACTGAAAAAAAGTGAAATTCAAAGTGCAGAATAGTATATAATTTTTTACAAAATAAATACTTCCCTATGGTTAATATACTGCCCTGAATACCTCCTACTACTAGCATGTTACATTCAATTCAGCGTCGAACTCCATCGTGGTGGAGGACTCGCCCACCATATCATGAACTGCGTCTAGACTACCAAGTTTACGGGTATACAAGGAACCATGGAAGGTAACCCACATCCCTCGGCCATGCGGTTCAGAACACCGTGGGTGTAAGCACATGAAAAATGAGAACTATAACCTAAACGAGCGTATCTTTTGCATCTGTTGTCCGATTGGGGCATACTTTTTTTCTACAAAGCTTGTCGCGAGGCCAACATCGACAAAAAGCAAAATTCAAAGAATAGAATAGTATATAATTTTTTTTTCAAAATAAATACTTCCCTATGGTGAAGATACCACCATGAAACCTCCTACTGCCAGCATGTTACATTCAATACAACGTTGAAATCCATCGTGGTGGAGGACTCGCCCACCGTATCATGAACCGTGCCTAGACTACCGAGTTTATCGGTACACAAGGAACCATGGAAGGTAACCCACATCTCTCGGCCACGCGGTTCAGCACACCGTGGGTGTAAGCACATGAAAAATGAGACCTAACCTAAAACGAGCATAACTTTTGCATCTGTTGTCCGATCGGGGCATACTTTTTTTTCTAGAAAGCTTGCGGCGAGTCCAACACCGGCAAAAAGAGAAATTCAAAGAGTAGAATAGTATATAATTTTTTACAAAATAAATTCTTCCCTATGGTTAAGATACTGCCCCGAATACCTCCTACTGCCAGCATGTTACATTCAATACAGCGTCGAACCCCATCGTGGTGGAGGACTCACCCACCGTATCATGAACCGCGCCTAGACTACCGAGTTTATTGGTACACAAGGAACCATGGAAGGTAACCCACATCCCTCGGCCACGCGGTTCAGCACAGCGTGGGTGTAAGCACATGAAAAATGAGACCTATAACCTAAAACGAGGGTAACTTTTGCGTCCGTTGTCTGTTCGGGGTATACTTTTTTTTAGAAAGCTTGTGACGAGGCCAACACTGAAAAAAAGTGAAATTCAAAGTGCAGCATAGTATATAATTTTTTACAAAATAATACTTCCCTATGGTTAATATACTGCCCTGAATACCTCCTACTGCCAGCATGTTACATTCAATTCCGCGTCGAACTCCATCGTGGTGGAGGACTCGCCCACCATATCATGAACTTGCGCCTAAACTACCAAGTTTACGGGTATACAAGGAACCATGGAAGGTAACCCACATCCCTCGGCCATGCGGTTCAGCACACTGTGTGTGTAAGCACATGAAAAATAAGACCTATAACCTAAAACGAGCATAACTTTTGCATCCGTTGTCTGATCGGGGCATACTTTTTTTCTAGAAAGCTTGCAGCGAGACCAACACCGACAAAAAGCAAAATTCAAAGAGTAGAACAGTATATAATTTTATACAAATAAATACTTCCCTATGGTGAAGATACTACCCCGAATACCTCCTACTGCCAGCATGTTACATTCAATACAACGTCGAACTCCATCGTGGTGGAGGACTCGCCCACCGTATCATGAACCGCGCCTAGATTACTGAGTTTATGGGTACGCATGGAACCATGGAAGGTAACCCACATCCCTCGGCCATCTGGTTCAGCACACCGAGGGTGTAAGCACATGAAAAATGAGACCTATAACCTAAAATGACCGTAACTTTTGCATCCGTTGTCCGATAGGGGCATACTTTTTTGTTCTAGAAAGCTTGCGGCGAGGCCAACACCGACAAAAAATCGAAATTCAAAGAGTAGAATAGTATATAATTTTACAAAAAATAAATACATCCCTATGGTTGAGATACAGTCCTGAGTACCTCCTATTGCTAGCATCTTACATTCAATACAGCGACGAACTCCATCGCTGTGGAGGACTCGCCCACCGTATCATGAACCGCGCCTAGACTACCGAGTTCATGGGTACACAAGGAACCATGGAAGGTAACCTACATCCCTCGGCCACGCAGTTCAGCACATCGTGGGGTAAGTACTTGAAAAATGAGACCTATGACCTAAAATGAGCATAACTTTTGCATCTGTTGTCTGTTAGGGCATACTTTTTTTCTAGAAAGCTTGCGGTGAGGCCAACCACCGACAGAAAGCGAAATTCAAAGAGTAGAATAGTATATAATTTTATAAAAAATAAATACTTCCATATGATTGAGATACCACCCCGAGTACCTCCTACTGCTTGCATGTTACATTCAATACAACGTCAAACTCCATCGCTGTGGAGGACTCGCCCACCGTATCATGAACCGCGCCTAGACTACTGAGTTTACGGGTATACAAGGAACCATGGAAGGTAACCCACATCCCTCGTCCACGAGGTTCAGCACACTGTGGGTGTAGGCACATGAAAAATGAGACCTATACCCTAAAACGAGCATAACTTTTGCATCCGTTGTCGTACCGGGGCATACGTTTTTTCTTGAAAGCTTGCGGCGAGGCCAACATCGACAATAAGTGAAATTCAAGAGTAGAATTGTATATAATTTTTTCAAAATAAATACTATCCTATAGTTAAGATACCGCCCCGAATACTCCTACTACCAGCATTGTACATTCAATACAGCGTTGAAACTCCATCGTGGTGGAGGACTCGCCCACCATATCATGAATCGCGCCTAGACTACCGAGTTTATGGGTACACAAGGAACCAAGTAAGGTAACCCACATCCCTCGGCCACGCGGTTCAGCACAACCGTGGGTATAAGCACTTGAAAATGAGACCTATGACCTAAAATGAGCGTAACTTTTGCGTCCGTTGTCTGTTAGGGCATACTTTTTTTTCTAGAAAGTTTGCAGCGAGGCCAACACCGATAGAAAATGAAATTCAAAGAGTAGAATAGTATATAATGTTACAAAAATAAATGCTTCCATATTGTTGAGATACCGCCCAGAGTACCTCCTACTGCTAGCATGTTACATTCAATACAACGTCGAACTCCAACGCTGTGGAGGACTCGCCCACTGTATCACGAACCACGCCTAGGCTACCGAGTTTACGGGTATACAAGGAACCATGGAAGGTAACCCACATCCCTCGGCCACGCGGTTCAGCACACCATGGTGTAAGCACATGAAAATGAGACCTATAACCTAAAATAAGCAACTTTTGCATCTGTTGTCCGATCGGGGCATACTACTTTTTTCTAGAAAGCTTGCAGCTAGGCCAACACCCGACAAAACGCAAAATTCAAAGAGTAGAATAGTATATAATTTTACAAAAATAAATACATCCCTATGGTTGAGATACAGTCCTAAGTACGTCTACTGCTAGCATGTTACATTCAATACAGCGACGAACTCCATCGCTGTGGAGTACTCGCCCACCGTATCATGAACCGCGCCTAGACTACCAAGTTTATGGGTACACAAGGAACCATGGAAGGTAACCCACATCCCTCGGCCACGTGGTTCAGCACACCGTGATTCTAAGCACATGAAAAATGAGACCTATAACCTAAAACGAGCATAACTCTTGCATCCGTTGTCCGATCGGGGCATACTTTTTTTTGTAGAAAGCTTACAGCGAGGCCAACACCAACAAAAAGCGAAATTCAAAGAGTAGAATAGTATATAATTTTTTCAAATAAATACTTCCATATAGTTATGATACCACCACGAATATCTCCTACTACTAGCATGTTACATTCAATACAGCGACGAACTCCGTCATGGTGGAGGACTCGCCTACCGTATCAGAACCGCGCTAGACTTACCGAGTTTATGATTACACAAGGACCATGGAAGGTAAACCCACATCCCTTGGCCACGTGGTTCAGCACACCGTGGGTTATAAGCACTTGAAAAATGAGACCTATGACCTAAAATGAGCGTAACTTTTGCGTCCGTTGTGTTAGGGCATACTTTTTTTCTAGAAAGGCTTGTGGCGAGGCGAACACCGACATAAAATGAAATTCAAAGAGTAGAATAGGATATAATTTTACAAAAAATAAATACTTCCATATGGTTGAGATAACCGTCCAGAGTACCTCCTACTGCTAGCATGTTACATTCAATACAACGTCGAACCTCCATTGCTGTGGAGGACTCGCACCACCGTATCATGAACCGCGCCTAGGCTACCGAGTTACGGGTATACAAGGAACCATGGAAGGTAACCCACATCCCTCGGCCACACGGTTCAGCACACCGTGGGTGTAAGCACATGAAAAATAAGACCTATAACCTAAATGTGCATAACTTTTGCATCCGTTGTCTGATCGGGGCATACTTCTTTTTCTAGAATGCTTGCGGTGAGGCCAACACCGACAATAAGCGAAATTCAAAGAGTAGAATAGTATATAATTTTTTTAAAATAAATACATTCTATGGTTAGGATACCGCCCCGAATACCTCCTACTGCTAGCATGTTACATTCCATACAGCGTCGAAACTCCATCACTGTGGAGGACTTGCCTACCGTATCATGAACCGCGCCAGACTACCGAGTTTATTGGGTACACAAGGAACCATGGAAGGTAAACCACATTCCCTCGGCCATGTGGATTCAGCACACCGTGGGTGTAAGCACATGAAAAATGAGGACCTATACCCTAAAACGAGCATAACCTTTTGCATCCGTTGTCCGATTGGAGGCATACTTTTTTTTCTAGGAAAGAGTACAGCGAGGCCAACACAACAAAAGCCAAATTCAAAGAGTAGAATAGTATATAATTTTTTAAATAAATACTTCCCTATATTGAGATACCACCGAATACTCCTACTGCTAGCATGTTACATTCAATACAACGAACTATCGCTGTGGAGGACTCGCCCACCGTATCATGAACCGCGCCTAACTACTGAGTTTATGGTACAAGGAACCATGGAAGGTAACCCACATCCCTCGGCCACGGGTTCAGCACACGTGGGTGTAAGCATGAAAAATGAGACCTATAACCTAAAACGAGCATACTTTGCATCCGTTGTCGGGGCATACTTTTTTTCTAGAAGCTTGCGAGGCCAACACCGACAAAAAGAAATTCAAAGAGTAGAATATATATAATTTTTTTCAAAATAAATACTTCCTATGGTGATACCGCCAATACCTCCTACTGCTAGCATGTTACATTCAATACAACGTCGAACTCCATCGTGTGGAGGACTCGCCCACCGTATCATGAACCGCGCCTAGACTACCGAGTTTATGGGTATACAAGGAACCATAAGGTAACCCACATCCCTCGGCACACGGTTCAGCACACGTGGGTGTAAGCACATGAAAAATAAGACCTATAACCTAAAATGTGCATAACTTTTGCATACCGTTGTCTGATCGGGGCATAATTCTTTTTTCTAGAATGCTTGCGGTGAGGCCAACACCGACAATAAGCGAAATTCAAAGAGTAGAATTAGTATATAATTTTTTTTAAAATAAATACATTCCTATGGTTAGGATACCCCCCGAATACCTCCTACTGCTAGCATGTTACATTAATACAGCGTCGAACTCCATCACTGTGGAGGACTGCCCTACCGTCTCATGAACCGCGCCTAGACTACCGAGTTTATGGGTACACAAGGACCCATGGAAGGTAAACCACATCCCTCGGCCATGTGGTTCAGCACACCGTGGGTGTAAGCACATGAAAAATGAGACCTATAACCTAAACGAGCTAAACTTTTGCATCCGTTGTCCGATTGGGGCATACTTTTTTTTTCTAGAAAGCTTACAGCGAGGCCAACACAACAAAAAAGCAATTCAAAGAGTAGAATAGTATATATTTTTTCAAAATAAATACTTCCTATAGTTATGATACCACCACGAATATCTCCTACTGCTAGCATGTTACATTCAATACAGCGACGAACTCTGTCATGGTGGAGGACTCGCCTACCGTATCATGAACCGCGCCTTGACTACCGAGTTTATGGTTACACAAGGAACCAGGGAAGGTAACCCACATCCCTTGGCCACGTGGTTCAGCACACCGTGGGTATAAGCACTTGAAAATGAGACCTATGACCTAAATGAGCGTAACTTTTGCGTCCGTTGTGTGTCAGGGCATACTTTTTTCTACAAAGCTTGTGCGAGGCCAACACCGACATAAATGAACTTCAAAGAGTAGAATAGTATATAATTTTACAAAAATAAATACTTCCATATGGTTGAGATACGCCCAGAGTACCTCCTACTGCTAGCCATGTTACATTCAATACAACGTCGAACTCCATTGCTGTGGAGGACTCGTCCACCGTATAATGAACCGCGCCTAGGCTACCGAGTTTACGGGTATACAAGAACCATGGAAGGTAACCCACATCCCTCGGCCCCACGGTTCAGCACACAGTGGGTGTAAGCACATGAAAAATAAGACCTATACCTAAAATGAGCATAACTTTGCATCGTTTGTCTGATCGGGGCATACTTCTTTTTTCTAGAATGCTTGCGGTGAGGCCAACACCGACAATAAGCGAAATTCAAAGAGTAGAATAGTATATAATTTTTTAAACATAAATACATTCCTATGGTTAAGATACCGCCCGAATACCTCCTACTGCTAGCATGTTACATTCAATACAGCGTCGAACTCCATCGTGGTGGAGGACTTGCCTACCGTATCATGAACCGCGCCTAGGACTACCGAGTTTATGGGTACACAAGGAACCATGGAAGGTAAACCACATCCCTCGGCCATGTGGTTCAGCACACCGTGGGTGTAAGCACATGAAAAATGAGACCTATAACATAAAACGAGCTAACTTTTGCATCCGTTGTCCGATAGGGGCATACTTTTTTCTAGAAAGCTTGCGGCGAGGCCAACACCGACAAAATCGAAATTCAAAGAGTAGAATAGTATATATTTTACAAAAAATAAATACATCCCTATGGTTGAGATAGCCTTGAGTACCTCCTACTGCTAGCATGTTACATTCAATACAGCGACGAACTCCATCGCTGTGGAGGACTCGCCACCGTATCATGAACCGCGCCTAGACTACCGAGTTCATGGGTACACAAGGAACCATGGAAGGTAACCCACATCCTCGGCCACGCGGTTCAGCACACCGTGGGGTAAGCACATGAAAAATGAGACCTATACCTAAAAGAGCGTAACTTTTGCGTCTGTTGTCTTTAGGGCATACTTTTTTTCTAGAAAGCTTGCAGGCCAACACTGACAAAAGCGAAATTCAAAGAGTAGAATAGTATAATTTTAAAAAAAATACTTCCATATGATTGAGTACCCCCGAGTACCTCCTACTACTAGCATGTTACATTCAATACAGCGTTGAACTCCATCGTGGTGGTAGGACTCGCCACCATATCATGAATCGCGGCTAGGAACTACCGAGTTATTGGGTTACACAAGGAACCAAGTAAGGTAACCCACATCCCTCCGGCCACGCGGTTCAGCCACCCGTGGGTACTAAGCCACTTGAAAAATGATGAACCTATGACCTAAAATGAGCGTAATTTTGCGTTCCCGTTGTCTGTTAGGGCATACTTTTTTTCTAGATCGAAAGTTTGCCAGCGCGGCCAACCCCGATTAGAACAGAAATTCAAGGTAGAATCGATATAATGTTACAAAAAATAAATACTTCCATATTGTTGAGGATACCGCCCAGAGTACCCTCCTCTGCTAGCCTGTTACATTCAATACAAGCGTCGAACTCCCAAGCGCTGTTTGGAGGACTCGCCCACGTAATCATGAACCGCGCCTAGGCTACCGAGGTTTACGGGGTATTACAAGGAACCATGGAAGGTAACCCAAATCCCTCGGCCACGCGGTTCAGCACACCAGGGTGTAAGCACATGAAAATGAGACCTATAACCTAAAATGAGCAACTTTTGCATCTGTTGTCTGATCGGGCATACTCTTTTTTCTAGAAAGCTTGCACAGGCCAACACGACAAAACGAAATTCAAAGAGTAGAATAGTATATAATTTTACAAAAAATAAATACATTCCTATGGTTGAGATACCGAGTACCTCCTACTGCTAGCATGTTACATTCATACAGCGAACTCCATCGCTGTGGAGGACTCGCCCCCGTATCATGAACGCGCCTAGACTACCGAGTTTATGGGTACACCAAGGAACCATGGAAGGTAAACATCCACATCCCGGCCACGTGGTTCAGCACACCGTGGGAGTAAGCAATGAAAAATGAGACCTATAACCTAAAACGTAACTTTTGCATCCGTTGTCGAGGGGCATACTTTTTTTCTAGAAAGCTTGCAAGGCCACACCAACAAAAGCGAAATTCAAAGAGTAGAATAGTATATAATTTTACAAAATAAATACTTCCCTATGTTGAGATACACCCCGATACTCCTACTGCTAGCATGTTACATCAATAAGCGTCGAACCTCTCATGGTGGAGGACTTGCCTACCGTATCATGAACCGCGCCTGGACTACCGAGTTTTATGGTACACAAGGAACCATGGAAGGTAAACCCACTCCCTCGGCCATGTGGTTCAGCACACCGTGGGTGTTAAGCACATGAAAAATGAGACCTATAACATAAAACGGCATAACTTTTGCATCTGTTGTCCGATCGGGGCATACTTTTTTGTTTAGAAAGCTTGCGGCGAGGCCAACACCACAAAAATCGAAATTCAAAGAGTAGAAATAGTATATTTTTACAAAAAATAAATACATCCCTATGGTTAGATATAGCAGACCTCCTACTCTAGCATCTTACATTCAATACGACGAACTCCTGCTGTGGAGGACTCGCCCACCGTATCATGAACCGCGCCTACTACCGTGTTTATGTACACAAGGAACCATGGAAGGTAACCCACATACCTCGGCCACGTGGTTCAGCACACGTGGGTGTAAGCACTGAAAATGAGACCTATAACCTAAAATGAGCGTAACTTTTGCGTCCGTTGTCTGGGGGCATACTTTTTCTAGAAAGCTTGTGGCAAGGCCACACCGATAAGTGAAATTCAAAGAGTAGAATAATATATAATTTTACAAAAAATAAATACTTCCCTATGGTTGAATACCGCCCCGAGTACCTCCTACTGCTAGCATGTTACATTCAATACACGTCGACTCCATCGCTGTGGAGGACTCGCCCACCGTATCATGAACTGCGCCTAGACTACGAGTTTATGGGTACAAAGGAACCATGGAAGGTAACCACATCCCTCGCCATGTGGTTCAGCACACCGTGGGTGTAACACTGAAAATGAGACCTA